>LOEQ01007301.1:85318-103760 GCA_001685075.1 Bramus lutescens | reverse complement strand
AGAGAAATGACTGCTGAACTTGCCTAAAGGTGAGATGGTCCTTTGGGGTTCCTGCTTCATGAAAGAGACTGCCAGAAATTCTGTGGGACACTGAAGAAAGTGACTGACAAACTGCCAATGCAAGTGGAACTGTCCTTGAAACTTCCTGCTTCATGGAAAAGTCTGCTGGATACTATGGACCTATAGGCTGAAGATTGGATGCCCCAAAGGTACAGAAGAACTTTGGTGACTGTTCAGTGAGATGTCTCTGTCAAGCCTAGAGTTTTGGAAGTTGCTTACAATGCACTTCCTGCTTACTTAGAATAATATTATATCTTCTTGGGGTCTTTGATAGAGTTGAAAAATAGATAGTTCTAATCATAGTTTTCCTTAGTTATAATAAAAGATAAAGTAGATATAAATATTGTAACTATAATTCTTCATTGATACCTGCCCTATTATATGTAAGTTTACTATGTTAAAGTTAAAACCTTCCTTTTTATTAAAGAGAAAAGGGGAGGTGATGTGGGATTCCAGTCTGTATGCTGTGAATATCATTGGTTAATAAAGAAACTGCTTTGAGCCTATAATAGAGCAGGGCAGAACAGAGCTAGGTGGGGGAAAACTAAACTGAATGCTGGGAAAATGAAGGCAGAATCAGAGAGAAGCCATGGAGCTGCCACCAAAGACAGACATGCCAAAACTTTCCCAGTAAGCCACAGCCACACGGTGGTATACAGATTAATAGAAATGGGTTAATTTAAGATATTAGTTAGCCAGAAATGTGCTTAAGCTATTGGCCAAACAGTAGTGCAAATAATATGATTTCTGTGTGATTATTTTGGGGCTTAGCAGCCAGGAACAAATAAGTGGGCTCTTACAACATAATTACATTGTTTTCCCTCTCTTTCCCCCCTCCAACTGTTCTTGTGCATCCCCTTTCTTTCTTTCAAATTAATGACCTCTTTATTTAACTATTATTAAATGTACCCAAACCTATGTGTGTGTATATATCACTAGATATATAAGTACAACCTGCTAAGTTTATATAAAGACACTTGCATCCATATGCTTTCAGGGCTAATCACTTAGTGTTAGATAACCAATTCAGTAGCTCTTCCCTGAAGAAGACTAGTTCTCCAAATTTCTGCATTCATTAGTTGCTTGCTGTTCTTTGTCTAGGGTTGAGAGATCCCATGAGATTTCCCCCTTCCATATTAACACACCTATAGATGTTGTCCTTGTTCAGGTCTTGATTAGGCCACCATGTTGATGAGACTTCACACTGTAGCCGCCCTGTATTTCTAGGAGATGAATTTTAGAAAACTCCTTGTTCTTCTAGCTTTTATAATCAACACAATCTCTGAACCAAGACCCAAAGATCATGTGGGAGTGGGGGGGTACTGGAAATTCTTAATTATCTTTTTAGTTCATCCAGCCTGAGCTGCACAGATGAATTTTAGGTCTTTGAACCTCATGTACCCTATATGCTGAGAATATTGGCCTGTATGGTTTACTTATAAACAAGTCTTTAAAACATGGTCAGGTTTTTGTGGAATTTGTCTCATAAACTGAACACTCAGATCTAGTCGAACTTCTTCCTCTTAGCAGCAAGACATGTACTTGACATACCAAGGAAGAAAAACACTCAGCATTAATTGTAATATACACAGGTTGACAAAGGATAAAACCCAACTAATTAAATAGCTAGAATCATTTCAATGTCCAAACCCAGTCTTCAACTCAGAAAGGAAAACATGCCAGGCTCTTTAAAACCTGTCTTTACTGGTCTACTTGCTCATGATGTCATACATAGTTTGATGTTGTCTGGGAAACTTAGTAAACAAACCCCTGCCTCCATTGTTTAATACCCTTCCCTGAGTGAGATCCTTAGGCAACCAGGCTTCATTAGTTCAGGTGCTAGCCTCAGGGAACTACTTGTTTTAATTAGAGGGATGAAATGGCATTTTAATTGTGCACAATGATTAATAAACATGCTGAGCTGCTGCATAATGATCTGGGCTTGAGGAGCTTTCTCCTGTACTCCTGATATCTACAGCCATTAACTGATTGTTATCCAGTTTGAGAACTAGCGAGCTCTTCCTCTGACCAAATTGCATATTGTCTGTCCTCCGATTTTTCTGTTAATAATAATTATTAGAGCTAAGTCCCATTTTTTTGTAGTAACAGAGAGACAAGAGCAGAATGGAGAGAGCTTACAAAGTGGTATACAGTCTATGTAATTTATTTGACTGAACTTCCTTGTAAAAGGGAGATAATAATAGGACCAAGCTGACAAGGCTTTGCACAGACTAAATGAGACAATGCACCCAAAGCCTTTTAGCAGATTGTCAGCTCAGAATAAACACCCTGAGAATGTAGGCTGGTCATTATCATTAACAGCGCACTGTTTTCATCATCGTCATCATTAACTTCTCCATCCTCATCCTCAACTTCATCACCCTTGTCAAGACCGTCATTTTATTCAACATGAGATCCTCATAAATGTCTCTTCAGAGGTCATGATGCTCACGGTTTCACACGTTTATTCTAATTTAGAGATCATTTTCTAAAGGGTAGAAGATGACTGGGGATTTGTACAATTTGTCTCTTATATTATGTAAAACTGTGGGAACTGTGTCCAAAAGGAGTCACAGATCTTAAAGGCTTGCTCCCACCTCTCAGTAAATGGATAAAATGCTGGGTAGTTGAGATTTAATGAAGCCAGAAACACTGAGTGACAAAGTAACTTACACAGTGAAGCGAAGCTGCATGTACTTGGGAAATCATGATAATTTTGTTTGTGATTATCATAACTCTGTGACTCCTGACAATGTGATAGTTTTCCCCTAAAGTTGATATAATACTGACATAAGTTTCCTGTTATGTTTGCTAAAATTGTTTTTTCAGGTCACATATTCATCTTCAAGTCTTTGAATTTTCTTGGTTTGAGAGGAATGGGTATAGATGGAAATCAAGGCAGCTGCCAACATTACTGTTTGTAAAGGCCTGTTGTGGTTTTGGATATTACACAATACATCCTGTTTCTTAGTTTGAGTTGTTGCAGGCAGTCTTTTCAAAGCAGGCCAGCTGATCTACTGAGCTGATGATTCTAATATTTTGATATAGTGCCATAACCACATACCAGTAAGCTCCATTCTGCCTAAGAAGAGGGGAGTAGTTATGGCTAAGCACAGAGAAGCAAATATAAAAATTGTTTTCTACCCATGAACCATTAAGGACTTTATGGAATCAAGTTTTTCTCACTGAAGGTATCTTCCTGGACTTAGGGTCATTACCGTTCAGTGAAAGAGATATGATTGATTACAAGGACCAAGTTTTACCTTGCCCCTAGGGTACTCCTAATTTAGGTTGTTGGAGCGTTTAATGGCATATGACTATTTGCAAAAGTCAAAGGGGAAAGGTGAATGAGCTCTTTTGGCCATGGTAAAACAGAGAGAAGTTTTGCAATTGATGCCGGATCTTAAATGTCTAGGAAAGAGAGAAGGAAAGCCAAATATTTTTTGTTATGGTCTCTTTCCTTAGCAATGAAGTCTTTAAATCACTCATTGCCGTTCCTCTAAAACATAACTACACATTGATTAGCATTGTTGACGTCAAAAACACCAGGTATCTGTCATGATGCTGAGGATATGGTGGAGGGGAGCTCATAAACAGTGCTGGGACTCCTAGCCTTGCACCCAACATTATGAGAAAGGTATGTGTGTTCTTAAAATGCTAAACTTGAAACTGCTGGGAAGTTCAGCTTTTCATCCCTTATTAAAGGGAAAGATGAATGCACTGTCCACACAGACACTTCAGCACTGATATTCATAGCTTTGCTTGAAATAGTGAAAAATTAGAAACCAAAATGTCCCTAAAAAGAGAGCAAATAAGCAAATATTTGTACACCAATCTAATGGAATACTAGTTGACAAGCAAAAGGTTTGAATACATTCAATGAAAAAGAAAAATCTTAAAATATATATGCCCAGTGGTGAAAACCTGACAAAACGGATGTATCCTGACATAGCACAGCAGACATTGTCACATACAAGTGGGGTGCAAGAAGCATGGGAAGTATAAGGAGGACACTTTGGCATGTCAACATGTTTACTATCTTTATAGAGATAAGAGTTTTGTAAGCTAATTATTTAAAATACATATTTCACTGAATGCCAACTATATTTCAAAGAACTTAAAAACATGAATGAATTACTTATTTGAAATTTTTTGAGATTTATCTGTGTTATTCGAACTGGTAGAAATGGATTTTACTCTGAATTAGTTAGAATATAACATGATAATCTCTGGTGATCATACATGCACATGTATATATAAAAGGCTACTTTATATAAAGAGATAAAACAAGATGTTTTTGTCACAACAGTAACAATAACAATACAGTTGTGATTACACCTGTAGTATTACTGGTTGTTCGAAAATTTTCAATAATCAGCCAACAATGTTCAAAGGCCACATCTCAATTTATGTTCCTGGGTTTCTCTACAATTTGAGGAGAGCTTCCGAGGAGATTGTTTTCTGGAGAAGCTAATATCAATATTCCACTTAGCTCCTACACAGCTCTACACCTACATTTTCAAACCATGTGACCTCATATCCTGTGACACTGGAATGACAAGTCTGGATTGGCCCAAGACTGACATTTTGATCAGTCCAGTGGCTTCTGAAGCAGATGATTGACATTCGAGATCTCAGACTATAAATCTCAGGTATGAGTGTCTTGTTGAATATTTCCTTTGCTAATGCTAATTCTGCAGGGATAGGTATACATGCTAGGGCCCATGGGACATCTCGCCATAAAAAAGTCACAGGTGTTTAAAAGCTGACTTCAGACCTAAGGGACACATATCATGGAGACTGTTTCCATAAAAGTTGAAGTTAAGGAAAATTACTTCAATTCCTTGCTTTGGCTGCTGCATCCTCTCCAAGGTCTGCCTTCCCATTATAAAGTTGATGAAGCTATAACCAACAATTCAGGAATTGATAAGTTCTCTGTGTCTTGGCTTTGGGATACTGTCTATGATCTTACCAATGTAGACAGAGTAAAACTCAATATTGACTCTTTTTTGGAAACAAAGTATTATTAAACACTTTTATATTCATTTTTTACATATTTGCAATGCCTTCTTTCCTACTACAGTGGAAGAGAAGGTAATGGTCAGAGATACCACATGACCCACCATGGCTAACATAACTTAACTAAACCTTTACAAAAATTATGACAGGGGCTGGAGAGATGGCTCAGAGTTTACGAACGTTGCCTGCTCTTCCAAAGGTCCTGAGTTCAATTCCCAGCAACTACATGGTGGCTCACAACCATCTATAATGAGGTGTGGTGCCCTCTTCTGGCCTGCAGTCATACACACAGACAGAATATTGTATACATAATAAATAAATAAACATAAAATTATGACACTTTAATTATGTCAATCCAAAAATGACTATGCTTTCTTTTCTGCAAACTGGTACAAAAATATTTTCAGTGTAAAATATGCTATTTCTACAGAGTTCATGATTCTACTTTCTCTATCCTATAACTTAATGGACTTCATTCTATGTTACCATTTTCTTCACTTATATACTTATTTTGCTATGAACTTGAAGAAGTGGTACTGACTTGCTAAGTTGATAAGAGGAGGGAAAGTTTGCTTTATATTTGGTCATAAGGACATCTTCCTGAAGAATCTGGGAATTAAGTTTGGGACTGAAAAAAATTACACATCTAATTTTAAAGAGATCAAGAGAATGAATCCATAAATAAGTTGAAGGAGATCAGAGCACTCAAAAGATAGTCAAGTAAGCATCTGTAAACCAGACTGGAGTGTTCACGTAGGTCAGGGGAGATGAGGTCAGACGTCAAAGGTTGTTGACAGGCAGCCTGATAGAGTTCTGCACTCTTTGTTGCTTCAAATATTCTCTCCAAGCCAGCATTAGCATGCCTTGCGACTTTGTTTGAAATGCAGACTCCCTGGCCACTCCCAGGCACACTCAATCAGTGTCTACATGCTCACAAGATCTCCGTGTCACATACATGCAAGTTAAAGTTTGAAAAGCAGGACCTAGGGAATAACCACAGGATATACTAAACTGTGTCTCCAGGAGATTCCAGCCTTTATCCCCACCTGGGTGACCTTGGGTAAACATGTAAAGTCTTCATATTTTGGTTTCTTTATGCAAAATAGTAGACTTTAAAACTAACAACTCTGCAACCCCATTCTTTCCTTCAGTGGGCCTCAGTTGAAGGGAGGCGATTATACTATTATGCTGGTTTGGTGTTTGATTGTTTTGGGGGGGGTGGAGGGTTTGAGACAGAGTTTCTCTGTGTAATAGCCTTCACTGTCATGGAACTCCCTTTGTAGACCAGGCTGACCTTGAACTCACAGAGATCTGCCTGCCTACACCTTACAAGTGCAGGGATCAAAGGCAGGTGTCACCCTGCCTGACTATACTTTTAACAAAGTAGGCAGCATGTTATTCTCATAATCTGTTGTGTTTTTGAGAGTCTAGCCTAAGGAAGGTTTCAAGAAGAATTGTAGATGAGATAAAAATAGAAAGAGAGAGAGAAAGAAAGAAAGAAAAGGAAGAAAGGAAAAGAAAGAGAGAGGGGGAGGGAGGAAGGAAGGAAGGAAGGAAGGAAGGAAGGAAAAAGGAAGAAAGAAAGAAAGAAAGAAAGAAAGAAAGAAAGAAAGAAAGAAAGAAAGAAAGAAAGGGAATGTTATTTTGACATGAAATGATCAAAACATTAAAAGGATTCCTTATTACAAATCCAGTTACTGGTAGAGATACTATCTCGATATAAGGACCATATTCCACTGTGTCTGTTCTGATTGGTGTACTTCCTCTAGATGCACTAACCTATACGACACAGATCATGCAGAAAGAGTAGTGGTAATACAGGGCGGAGAACTTCCCCACATCCAGGAGAAGCAAGGAGATTTCAGCAATTCCCGCCTAAGTCAGAAGAAGTTACAAAACAGATTGTTGTTTGATAGGCATTCCGTTGAGATGGTTGATATCTTTCTGTTTAAATTATTATTGCAAAACTCTTGCAGCCTTAAAACGTAAGTCCTCATAGCTCACTAAAGACTGGTATGACATCAGCATCACCAAGGGTGCTAAATGATTTTATTTTACATTTTGATTTATTAAGTGTGTGCATATGCTTGGCATGGCGATTATATAGAGGTCAGAGGGCAGCTCTCAGGAATCAAGTTCTCTCCTTTCACCATCAAGACTGGGGACAGATCTCAGGTCCTCAGCCTTTGCAGCAGCAAACACTTTTACCCATGGTGCCATGTCGACAGCCCAAATGTATGAAATGATTTTTTTTAAGCATATACAAGTTGACAAAATATTGGAGTTTTTATTCCAAAGGAAAGTATTTACTTTCATGCATTATTTTGTCTAATGACCCATTAGGAGAATTTATAACCTGTCTTTTTTACTTTTTAAAGATATTTTTATTAGAAAAATTTTATTTCAATCCACAGTAGGTATCTTTGGCCACCTTTTTCAGATAAATACAGAGTGTCTAGTGGAATTGATTAAATTCAATGGATTTATTTCAGGATCTTTTCTTTATATCTGCCCGCATTTAAAGTAAATAAGGTTAATGCTGATAGAACATGGTTGTATGGGTCTTAGAAGGGCCCAGTTTTTCATCGCACCTCTTTTGTTTCCCCTTTGCTTAGCAAATCAGATGCTAGATATATTTTGATTAGTTTGTACTTTAATGGATCATGTATGGAGGGTCCACCTTTCACACTGGGGCCATTAATTTTTCTTGAGTCTGATGGAAAAAACAGGTAGAGCTTTTTTGTGTGTGCTGATTGAAAAGTGATGGATTATTTTCATGTGGTAAGGAACAATGTTTTCTTTAGCACAGCAGGCTATGATGTTTGCCAGGTCTAACCCTGAAATATTATGCATATCTGCTGCTGGCCAGCTGCCAGGAATGAAACAGCAAAATCAGGGGAGATTCTGAATTTGAATCTTAAAAGCAGTGCAACCTACAAAGAAACTAATGATCTGTTCTGGGCAGAAAGAGCATCTGTGCTAATAGATGATACCGGCCATGCATGCTCGCCTTTAACAGAATGGTAAATAATTATTCATTTAAATGTTGCCTTGAACTTTATTTTAAGAAAAAAAATTATTCCCTAGTCATTGTCAATAGGCACTGTTGCATGGATTTCTTTTTTCTCCCTCTTAATTCAGAAACCCATGGCATTTCCTTCCTGGTGAAGGTAGGGTCATTTTCCAATTAGTTTTTCTCCCATAGTGCCTGGACAGTTAAAAGAAAATTTTATTTCACTGTTGTTGAGTATTTAAGACTTGCCTTTCTAAATCAGTAGGATCATGACACAGTTTTGAAATGTCATACAAAATAAATCCATGAACGTGAGTTTTAAAGACAGGGAAGGGACACTTCAGTATGGTGGGTATCTTGGGCCTCTTTGTTTGCAAAGTGAAATATCTGGTGATGGGATTGCTTCCTTGGGAAACTCACTGGATTACAGGAAACACAGTGCATATATATATTCACTCACATCCAACTGACCAAGAGTCTGCTTTCTAAGAAATGTTAGATATCTTAAAAAGTCGAATCCTTCTTTTCCAGACACTTACATTTGTTTATTTAGAACAAAGACGTTTTTTCATGGTTACTGAAAAGACGTTGAGTCTAGCAGAGCATTTGTTTGGTACGAAAGAGAATTACCATCATCAGGGTGAAAATATGCTCGATATAACTGCCCCTTGCAACAGGGAAATGTGATGGGCGGGGACACTTGCCACACCTTGATGCCTTCTGCTAATTTATATCACTGTATTTCACTCCCCAATTTTAAAGATGGTACTGGCTTGAAGTCATGGACTTTTGCATTTCGCATCATAATGATTCTGAGCAGTAAATGAGTCAATGCTCAGCCCACAAGAAGCTGGGAGAGGCACAGAGCAAGGCGAAAGCTGTGTGTGCTGTCTTATTCATTAAAGTCCTAACAAAGGCTGGCCATCTTCCTGTGCTGTTTTCCTGAAGGCTGCACTTTCTTTCCCTGGCCCTGAGGGCATGCAAGAACCCCTCAGAAGGTTCTCTGGTGGCCAAAGCCTAGTCTGTTTCCAAATTGACACCAAGTCTGAGGGACAAGCTAGGGTGGCATACTCACTAAAACTATAATTTATCTTCTAGGAGCATTGTTTAAATGTTATGTATCTTAAAGTTACTTTTAATTTGTTTAGTATCCTAAATAATAGATTATTTAAAAGAATTCAGTAGTCATGTATCCCATATGGTAACCTGTTGATACTTTCTCAATGTCTTTATTTCTAAATAAAGCCTCATAAAATATGCAAAAAAATGTGATATCAACTTAAATATTCTTTTTGAGACTGCCATGCAGTACTCATACACAGGAAAAAGTATACTCTGGATTAAAAAAAATCAGTCCTATAAGACTAAATATTTGACTGGTGTGCATTTGAATCTGCTTTGTCAAAATGATAACAAAAAGTTCATTTATGTTGAAAGCATATTAAAATTTGGAAATAAAAATTCAGAGACCATAAAAGAATATATTACTAGAAATCTTGAATGCTCTTGCTTCTAAGGAAAGTAAGTGCAGCCAACTGTTGATGCCTTTAAGTGCCAAAGCAACATGCAAGCTAAGCTAGAATCTATTTTTTGAAAACTAAGAGTGACGTTTAGACTGCACTGAAATGAAAAGGCAATATTGAAACTTTTAGATATGCAAATAAAAATTAATTCTGGCTCAGTTGTCATTTTCATTGAAAATATTTTTTTAATGAGGAAAGAGAAAAGAGAAGAAAGAGGAAAGAAAAGGGAGGATGTTTTATATTATTACTATCAATGAATTATTTTTCTATTAAATTAAGATTATAAAGCATGTTAATATAACAAAAAATAAAATATGCAGTTTACCTTTACATATATATTTATTATCTATAATTTCCTTTACATATATATTTATTATCTATAATTTCTATAAAAGTAAAATTGAAAATAAAATAACAAATCCAATTTCTACTCCTCCGGTATTCTCTTCCAGGATCTCTACTTTGCAAGCCAGTTTCTCATCACAGCAATCATTCAGTCGGCACCCTATCCTATCCGGCCATTAGTTTTTCCCCACCTCACTTAGTCTGTACACTCCCAGTGTTTGGTGGCCATCTCCTCCCTTCATCTTCATTTTGGCCTCTGAGAATCAAGTGGGGGTTTTACTATGTTTGCTTGCTTGGTTGGTTGATTGGTTGGTTTGGGGGTGTTTTGGGTTTTATGTTTTTGTTTCTGTGGTTTTTTGGGGGGATTTTTGGTTTTTGTTGTTGTTGTTCTTGAATTTTTGAGAAAGAGTTTCTCTGTATAGCCCCGGCTGTTCTGGAACTCAGTATGTGTACCAGGCTGGCCTCAAACTCACAGAGATCCTCCTGCCTCTGCCTCTCGAGTGTCAAGACTAAAGGTATATTAGAACTAATACATTAAAATATATATATATATATATATATAGACAGAGAGCTTTTCATGTCTTAATATTTGTGGAGGTAAAGATTCCACATCAGAGCACAATAAATATATAAAATAAGGACAATAACTAAGATGTTACTGTGTTGATGCCTGGTTAACACTGACATGCATAGAACTAGCTTTTTTAGCATTTTATAATACACTTAGCACAATGAACTGGAGAAGGAATTCACAAGTTCAAATCTCACAATGTGAGGTTACAATTAAGCAGCTCATTAGGTTTATCTGTATTTTATGACTACGCAAGCATGTTTTTTTGTTGAGTAATTGAGTACCTTAGGTTTGTCAAATACACTCTGCACAAAACAAAGAGTTGACAAGTAAACAAGGCAAGAGGAGAGTAGCATGCATTTACTCTCTGCACTTGGTTGGGGGAGAATGCAGTCCAAGGCAGAGGCTGAGACAAGCAGATCACTGTGAATTCAAGGTTATCCTGGTCTACAAACTGAGTTCCAGGACAACCAGAGCTACATGAGACTCTCTCTCAGAATAAGAAAAATAAAAAAGAATAAAGCAGATATAATTCTGCTGCGTGTCTGTGATTATAGAACATTTAAACAGGTAAGATTTCTGCAGCTAAATCTAGATTTGAATTGACCATTTTCTGAAAGCAATTTCCATTTGTGAGCCACAATTATGCCTCTCTGACAGAAAAAAGTTCAGATATTCTCAATAATGTTAATTTTTTTTCCTAAAGCATTCATGGTTTGTTCCTTTTTACCAAAATATCTTATAACTTATAAAAGTTAAATTTGCCTTTAAGACAGCCACTTCCTTCAGATTGCAGAAAATTACAATGACATTGGTTGGATTAAATTGTCACTTGTGCCCTTAAAACCATTGTGAGAACAAACAGACCTATTCAAATATCTAAAAACTTTGAAAGAGACTGGCATTTACAATGTAAAGCAAGAGTGAAATTCTAGCTGATTGAATTTAAATTTTAACTGATTTTAAAATGTTGTTTTCTTTAGAGGTCGTTGAGTTTCAAATATTTAATACTGAAAGCTAACAGATCTTTTATGAATATTTGGAAAATTATCCTTAGCTTTTTTTGTAGCCCAGCAAAAATGCAAAAAGAATCATAATCTGCATTTTGGAAATCTGTGCAGTGATATAACTGAATCCCATGGAAAGAACAGACGGAAAATGGTAGTTATTATTAATTTAGAAAAACAAAGCGAAGGCCAGCATTTCAGTAATGTGGAGAGTTGTGCGCTCTTGAAAGAGAGAGACCTATGTAATTGGATTTCGGAGTAATTTAGAAGACGAGATAAGACGTAATGGTTGAGGATTAGACTTTAGAATGACAACAGAAACCTATAATGTGCGGGTTCATTGCACTGGAGAAAAAATCAACAACAAAGAAAAGCAGCATGAACAGCAAATGGCTGAGCAGGAAGCAACAAGGTGAATATGGAAAGGCCTGGGGTGAATTCGGAGAGGACAGGACAGTCAGCCAGTGGTTGGAGCTGCAGGTAGAGCTGGCAGCAGGACAGGGGCTCCTTCTGTAGTCACCTCTCGCCCCAGCCCGCCTACTGGAGAATTCCTTTCTTTACTTCTCACCTAGCAGTCACCACTTTGTCTCCTCAGCCCTGCTGGCTCCCAGGTTCTCTGAGGAGGGGCCTCGTGTCTGTCTCTAAGCAGGAGCTATGCGCTCAGAGAGCCAGGCCAGCGGACCAGACTTGTCTCTCCTTCACATCCATGAAAACGCACAGCCTCTGCCCACTGGGGAAGACAAAGAAAACTCAAGAAAGGAAATTAAATCCTCCTGCCTTTGCGGCCCACCAATATTCAGTTCAAGTCTTGGTCAAGTAAACAACTTTCCACCACCACCACCCCCTTTTTTTAAATCTCTTTCCAAAGGACACAGTCCCAAGAGAGGCCTCCGGTGAATGGCTCATTTTGGAACAAGTGATCTATGTATTGGCATTGGTGAGAAGAGCCACGTTCTACAATCAGAAGGCTGTGTTTCTGGCTGGCTGTTTCCTGCAGAAAGGAATTACTTCCCAGTTACCAGCACTTGGCTACCCCCTGCTGGGCAGGAAGCTAAGGACCTGCAGATCACACCATGACACTCAAGGGTCATCTCCTTTCAAGGCCTGGGACAGAATCCACTTACTTCCTGTCAAATCGTGGTCACACATTCTTGACACAAGAAAACCGGAGTGCGAAGTTACCTTCCAGTGCCTGCAAAGGTGTTATATTTTTTTTTCATCCTTCCAAGCCCTTTGTATGGCAGTGTGAGCAGAATGAGTCTGTTTATATTTTGCATGTGTGTATGTGTGAAGGTGTGCTTATTAGAAGCACACCCTAACTTGTGGATTAAAATGACGTTATGCTTTGTGTAGCACGAAGTGTGCTGGCGCAAGCCCCATTTCCAAGCCTTCTCTGAGCGAATCACTTCATCTCAGGAGAGTGCAGGTTGAATTATGAAGACATCAGGCTGAGAGACCTGGAAGGAAGCCTGGCCTGAGCCTTTTTCTCAAACTCTCCTTTTCAACTGTTAAAACAAACAAAATAAAGCAAACAAAGAAACAAAAAACAGCTGCACACTGAAGCAGACTTTGGCAAATGCAAGTGAATGGAAAAACCAATTTTTCATCAGATCAAGTTTTCAAATAGAGATTAATACATTTTAATTTTCCTTCAAACCATTTTAAAAGTCACTCTTAACAAAACCCAGATTGAAGGAAATTGGTTGCTGTAACTGTAATGCATATACATTGTTAAGACAGTTAGGAAACCTCAGACACATTTGGAAGACATAGCTTTAAAGTGCTTTTAACACAAAATAAGTAAAATGCAAATAAAAGGGAATTAGTTGACGAAGCTGCAGTGACAGGCAGAAACATGTACACAGACGGTGCTTTTAGTGATTGGTGGCCCACATGTCTTTTTCAGAAACCCACAGTTCTGATCCTGACATATGCTTTTTATTTCACTTCTTTTGCAGACTGAGTAGACATGAAGCAGCAGATACTCAATGCAAGCAAGGAGTCTGCCGGGCTACGCCAGACTGACAGACAGCTTCTGTTTACTCGGAGCACAGGAGTAAGGATACAATGTCCGGGGCAGAGCATCCTTCTTGTCTTTATTCATAGGATGTTAAAACCGCAATCCAGTCACTAACAAGCTAATCAAGGAGGAAAAGGTTTGTATCTTTGTGTGAGCATGGAAATGTCAGAACACTCAGACTCAAACATCAGAAGGCATCCTCAGAGGTAAACATTAATATTTCTCTCTATCGGCAGGGAATAAACGAGTGAAGATTTTGTTCAATTTCTAGCTGGTTTGGCACTGTGTTATGGCTCAAAATAAGGTTGACACTATTTCCAAGTGAAGTTGGCTTCTGTCGATGCCTTTAGCCAATCAAAACTGCCAGTGAAGGAAGGGAAAAACTTCAGAAAAGGGTTCAACTATCGAGCGTTAGATATACGAGTCAAAGCTTTTCCTAACCTTGGACTTATGATGGTCTTGTGACCCCTGTGTTGCTGCCTGCGTCCAGACATTTGGCGGTGAATAGAGGTAGGTACAAAACAAAGAGAGAGGTCTACCCTAATCTAGGAAAGGTTTGCTGAACCTGAGTTTAAGTAAGCCAGCTCTACTCATCCACTTCGAAGAGTCAGTCAGCCTTTCTACCAAATTCTGCCAGCTGAAAACTTTAATCTCAATTCTCCACAGCAAATTGAATGATTTCCTTTCTCCAGCTCTTGAAGTTTGTTGACACCAATTCCTTTCTTCTTTGAGGTCTTTCATCTTTTCATTTTTCTTGAACACTCATCGCCCTCTTTTTGTTCTTAAGAATTTCCTGACCATGAATTCATCGCCCATGAGATGTGGGAGTCTTGCTTGTGTTGAAATTTTAGACCTAGCTATAGAAAATAGAAAATAAGATATTGACCCTACCCTAACCTATACTATAATATTCTTAATGGATAAAGACCTGAAACTAATAGTAAACAACAGAATATAAACAAAATTTGAGTAATATAAAATAACAGTCAACGATGATGAGCTTCAAAGAGAAAGGGGGATAAGAGCTCCTTCAGACAATGGTGACAAGGAGGCAAAATGAATGAACTAATAATAGAAAACATGATTTGACTGATCTGTATCAGATGCTATTCTAAATACTTTTATATTAGTTTATATGAGTGACAGCTTTTCATCTTCTTAACCTATGAGTTGGGTATATTTTTCTGTACATATGAGATTGTGACCATTCCACACCCCAGAGTTCAGTATTGCAGAGTCTAAAACAGACCAACCTTCCTGACTTGCACGTGAAAAGGTATGTAAGTTAGTGTTCTGTTTTATTTTTTGATTGCCACAATACCTATAGAAACAACTTATGAAAGGAAAGACTCATTTTGGCTCATGGATCTACAGGGATTCAGTTCATCATGGTTGGAAAGGATAGAAGAGCAACTCCCTTTAATAGCAGTGAGAACAAATGATGACGTTCATCACATGGGGGGACCAGAGATAGCCTTTAAGATCCTCCTCTAGAGACCAATCTCAGCAGGACCTAAGGGATCTATGGCCTCCCGATCTAGTGCACCAGCTGGGGAGTACAGAGCCCAGAAGTGGAGTTAACAGACTGCATCCATTTGTGATGTTTTGAATTGTTAGTCTTCCTGAGGGAGAAAGGTATTTCTAGTCATCCTAGGTAGAGAGGACAAAAACAATCCCAAGAAATGATTCCATCCAAGTAGCTCTTGATGAATAAGTGAAGTTATTTGGGCTATTACAGGAGCACGGGTGACTCCAGCAGCTGTGTCACCAAGAATTCCCACTCCACCATCCATCCATGGGCAACGACACATGATTGCCCTTTCTTGTCTGATCTGTAAGTCTGTTTGTTTAGGTTTGTTGTTAAAAGTAAGGGCTTCACCAATCTGGACTATTTCCCTGCTTTGAGCATCCCATTGACCTCCCCACCCCAGGATAGGGAAACCTCACAGTATGTCTTCATTAGAGACCCTGGAAAGAGCCCATGCATCATTTACTTGAGTACATCCAGGAGCTTGAGTATCTAGTGCATGACGTCACCCCATGATACCCAATGTGCAATCAATCCACTTTGTCATGCAGATGTTTATATTCATGAATTAGACTCTTTACCCCCACAGTATCTCCAGGTAGTCATCAACATGCTGACTTTTGGAAATCACTGAACTAGAGGGGACAGTGAGTTCTTGACAGGTTGGCCCTCCTTTCCAAAATCTCTCTCATGCTGTGGAGAAAAACATGCCTAGATTAGGACAAGGATGTAGCCCACTGTAAAATTCCCTTCTTGCCGAGCACTGAAGAAAGGTTTTAAAAAGGCAGAACAAAGTCGATGATATAAATGAATGCAGTGAGTTTTGTGTAAAGATGATGTCATATCCTAAAGGGGGAAGAAAAGGGCATCAATAAAGGAACAACTCTCAGTCAAGTGAGATCAAGTATACAGTGGAATTCCTATACTAAACAAGCGAATCTTATAAGCAAGGGATCCTAATGAGACTGTGTACCAGAATCTTCTAGAAATGTTAAAAAAAAATGGCTAGGTTCCTTGTGCTCAGACAAAATTCATGCAAAAGCTCTTTAAGTGATGGTCTTGGGCAGCTTTTGATTCCATGGTCTTTGAAAGTAGGTAGCTGTGGCAGCAGCGAGTGGGGGCAACAGTGCATGGCGCTGTCTAGTTTTTCAGTCCACATGCAAGCTTCAGAGATGAGCACCTTAAGTCTTGTGTCAACTTAGGAGGTCATGTTTTAATAGATTTAAGTATTTATTAATTTTTATTGCTTTATTGAACTCTATTTTTTTCTCTGCTCTCTGCCCTGCCCCCACTCCTTCTGCCCTCTCCCATTTTCCCCAAGCTCCCAATTTACTCAGATCTTGTCTTTTTCTCATTCCCATGTAGATTAGAACTATGTATGTCTCTCTTAGGGTCCTTTTTGTTGTCTAGGTTCTCTGGGATTGTGGCCTGTAGGCTTGTTTTTCTTTGCTTTGTTTCTGAAATCTACTTATGAGTGAGTACATATGATATTTTTCTTTCTAGGTCTGGGTTATGTCACTCAATATGATGTTTTCTAGATCAGTTCATTTGCTTGCCAATTTCAAGATGTCATTTTTTTTACCACTGTGTAGTACTCCATTGTGTAAATGCACCAGAATTTCTTTATCCATTCATCAGTTGAGGGACATCTAGGTTGTTTCCAAGTTATGGGTGTTACAAATAATGCTTCTATGAATATGTCCTTCAGGTATGATTGAGCACTTTTTGGGTATATACCCAAAGCTAGTATTGCTGGGTCTTGAGGTAGGTTGCTTCCTAATTTTCTGAGAAATCACCATACTGATTTCCAAAGTGGCTGTGCAAGTTTGCACTCCCACCAGCAATGCAAGAGTGTTCCCTTTACCCCACATCCTCGCCAACATAAGTTGTCATCAGTGTTTTTGATCTTGGCCATTCTTACAGGTGTAAGATGGAATCTCAGAGTTCTTTTGATTTGCATTTCTCTGATGACTAAGGATGTTAGCATTTCCTTAAGTGTCTTTCAGCCATTTGAGGTTTGTCTGTTGAGGTCTGTACACCATTTTTATTGGATTATTTGTTCTTTTGATGGCCAATTTCTTGCGTTCTTTATATATTTTGGAGATCAGCCCTCTACCTGATGAGGGGTTAGTGAAGACCTTTTCCCATTCTGTAGGCTGCCATTTTGTCATGTTGACATTGTCCTTTGCTTCACAGAAGTTTCTCAGTTTCAGGAAGTCCCATTTACTACTTGTGGCTCTCAGTGTCTGTGCAACTATGCTTATATTTAGGAAGTGGTCTCCTGTGCCAACGTATTCAAGTGCACTTTGCTCTTTCTCTTCTATGAGGTTCAGTGTGCTTGGTTTTATGTTGAGGTCTTTGAACCATTTGAACTTGAGTTTTATGCATGGTGATTGATATGGATCTATTTTCACTCCTCTACATGTTGATATCCATTTATCCTAGCACTGTTTCTTGAAAATGCTTTTTTTTCCATTTTATATTTATAAGTTCTTTGTCAAAAATCAGGTGTTCATAGGTGTGTGGATTGATATCCAGGCTGTTTTCAGTACTGTAGTTCTATAATAGAATTTGAAATCAGGGATTCTGATGCCTACATGCCTACAGAAGTTCCTTAATTGTACAGGATTGTTTTCGCTATTCTGGGTTTTTTATTTTGCCTTTGAATATAAAGTTGAATATTGTTTCAAGGACTGTGAAGAATTGTGCTGGTATTTTAGATGGGCATTGCATTGAATCTGTAGATTGCTTTTGGTAAGATTGCCATTTTTACTATGTTAATTCTACCTACCCAAGAGCATGGGAGATTTTTCCCTTTTCCAGTGTCTTTTTCAATTTCTTTCTTCCAAACTAAAGTTCTTGTCATACAGGTCTTCTACTTGTTTGGTTAGAGCTATCCTAAGATATTTTATGTTATTTGTGGCTATTGTGAAGGGTGCTTTTTCTCTGATTTCTTTCTCAGTACACTTATCATCTATATCAAGCAGGGCTACTTCCAGTTATACCAGCACCCTGTAGAAAAATGAAAATAGATTCATAGTTATCACCATACACAAAACTCAAGTCCAAATGGATAAAGACCTCAATATTAATCTGACCACACTGAACCTGATAGAAGAGAAAGTAGCTTGCAATACGTGGGCACAGGAGACCCCTTCATACGTATAACCCCAGTAGCACAGACAATAAGAGCAACAATGAATAAATGGGACCTCTTGAAACTGAAAAGCTTCTGTAATGCAAAGGACACTGTCATTAAGACAAAAAAGCAACCTCGTGAATGGGAGAAGACCTTCACCAACCCCACATCAGACAAAGGTCTGACCTCCAAAATATATAAAGAACTCAAGAAACTA
>LOEQ01007301.1:70503-84602 GCA_001685075.1 Bramus lutescens | reverse complement strand
GAGAGCTTGGGGGAGTGGGATGGTTGAGATGGAGGAAGGACGGATATGGGAGCAGGGAAGAAGATTTCTTAATTAAGGGAGAAATTGTGGGATTGGCAAGAGGCTTGAATCGAGAGGGATTCCCAGGTATCTACGGGGATCTTCCCAGCAAGGACCCTGGGCAGTGGAGGAGAGGGTACCTGGACTGGCCTTGTCCTATAGTCAGACTGATGACTATCTTCAATATCACCATAGAACCTTCGTCAGGGGACAGCTGGAGATAGAGACAGAGACCCACATAGGAGCACTGGAATGAGCTCCCAAGGTCCAGTTCAAGGGCAGAAGGAGGGAGAAGATGAGCAAGGAAGTCAGGACCGCGAGGTCCACCCACTGAGACAATGTGCCTGAACTAATGGGAGCTCACCAAATCCAGCTGGACTGGGACTGAGTGAGCATGGGATAAAAATGGACTCTCTGAATGTGGTTGACAATGGGGGCTGACTGAGAAGCCAATGATAATGGCACTGGGATTTGTCTCTACTGCATGTACTGGCCTTTTGGGATCCTATTCTATTTGGATGCACACCTTCCTAAGCCTGGATGCAGGGGGAGGGCCTTGGACTTCCCACAGGGCAGGGTACCCTGCCCTCTCTTAGGACTGGAAAGCGTGGGGGCAGGGTGAGTGGAGGAGCAGTAGGGAAGTGGGAGGAGGGGAAGAAGTGGAAATTTTGAATTGTATTATTTATAAAGTAATAAAATATTATTAGAAAAAAGGAGGGCTACTGACTTTCTTGAGTTAATCTTGTATCCTTTGTATTACTGAAAGTGTTCATGAGTTGCAGGAGTTCCTTGGTAGAATTATTGGGGTCACTTATGTAAACTACCATATCCTCAGCAAATAGTGAGGTTGATTTCTTCTTTTCAGATTTATACCCCCTTGATTTCCTTTTGCTGTGTTATTGCTCTAGCTAGAATCTCAAGTAACTATATTGAATAGATATGGAGAGAATGGACAACCTTTTCTTGTTCCTATTTCAGTGGGATCGCTTTGACTTTCTCTCTATTTAATTTGATATTGGCTGTTGGCTTGCTATATATTGCCTTTATTATGTTTGGGTATGTTCCTTGTATCCCTGCTTTCTCCAAGACCTTTATCATGAAAGGGTGTTGGATTTTGTCAAAGGCTTTTTTAGCATCTAATGAGATGATCATGTGTTTTTATTTTTTCCAGTTTGTTTATATGGTGAATTACACTGACAGATTTTTGAATTTTGAACCATCCCTGCATCTCGGGGATGAAGCATACTTGGTCATGGTGGATGATTTTTCTGATGTATTCATGGACTGGGTTTGCCAGTATTTTATTGAGTATTTTTGCATCAATGTTCATGAGTGAGATTGGTCTGTAATTCTCTTTCTTAGTAATGTCTTTGTGTGGTTTGGATATCAGTGTAATTGCAGCCTTGTAAAAATAGTTTGTCAACGTTCCTTCTGTTTCTATTGTGTGGCACAATTTGAGGAGTATTGGTATTAATTCTTCTTTTGAAATTCTTGTAGAATTCTGTGCTGAAATCATCTGGCCCTGATTTTTTTTGGTTGTAGACTTTTAATGACCATTTCTAATTTTTTTAGCAGTTATTAGCCTATTAAATTTGTTTATCCAGTCTTGATTTAATTTTGGTAACTGATATTTATTCAGAAATTTGTACATTTCCTTCAAGTTTTCCAATTGTGGAGTACAGATTTTTGAAATATGACCTGATGATTACCTGGATTTCCTTCATGTCTATTATTATGTCTCCTTTTTCATTTCTGATTTTGATAATTTTGATATTCTCTCTCTGCCTTTTGGTTAGTTTGTCTATTCTGTTGATTTTCTTGAAGAACCAAGTCTTGTGTCATTGATTCTTTGTATTGTTTTCTTTGTTTCTATTCTGTTGATGTCAGCTCTCAATTTATTTCCTGCCCTTTAGTCCTCCTGAGTGAGTTTCCTTCTTTTTGTTCTAGAGTTTTCAGGTGTTCTGTTAATTCACTAGTATGGGATTTTTCTTTTCAGCCTCTTTATGTAGGCATTTAGTGCTATGAAGTTTCGCCTCTTAATATTGCTTTCACTGTGTCCCACATATTTGGATATGTTGTGTGGTCATTTTCATTGGATTTCAGGAAGTCTTTAATTTCTTTCTTTATTTCTTCCTTAACCCATTAGTGATTCAGGTGAGCACTGTTAAATTTCCATGTGTTTGTGGGCTTTCTGAAATTAGTGTTGCTATTGAATTTTAATTTTAAGTCATGGTGATCCGATAAGATACATGGGGTTATTCCAATTTTTTTTGTATCTGTTGAGGTTTGCTTTGTTCCTTTGTATGTGCGCAGTTTTTGAGACGGTTCCATGAGCTACTGAGAAGAAGGTATATTTTTTTATGTTTGGATGGAATATTCTATAGATGTCTGTTAAGTCCATTTGAGTCATAACATCTGTTACTTCCCTTATTTCTCTATTACGTTTCTGTCTGGCAGACCTGTCCAGAAGTGAGAATAGAGTGTTGAAGTCTCCCACTATTAGTTTGTGGGGTCCAATATGTGATTTAAGTTGTAAGCATGTTTCTTTTACATATAAGTGTGCACTTGTATTTGTGGCATAAATGTTTACTATTGAGAGTTTTCTTGATGGATTTTTCCTGTGACTAATATGAAATATCCTTCTTTGTCTCTTTTAGTTTGAAGTCTATTTTGTTAGCTATTAGGATAGCTACACCAGCTTGTTTTTTAGGTCCATTTAAATGGAATTTTTTTTCCTAACCCTTTAATCGGAGGTGATGTCTGTATTTGATGTGACGGTGTGTTTCTTGTATGCAACAGAAGGATGGATTCTGTTTCCGTATCTAATCTGTTTGCCTGTGTCTATTTATACATGAGTTGAGTCCATTTATATTAAGTGATATTAATGATCAGTTATTGCTAGCTCCTATTATTTTGATTTTTGTTATTGATGATGTTATTGTGTGTTTTTTTCCCTTCTTTGGGATTTGTTGTTATAAGATCATCTATTGTCTTTGTTTTTATGGATGTAGCTAACTTCCTTCTACTTTGTGTGGGGATCGTTTGTGGTTAGGTATTGGTTAAATCTGGTTCTGTCTATGGTGATTGAAAGTTTTCCTGGATATAGTCATCTGGGCTGGCATCCATAGTCTCTCAATGTCTGCATAATGCTTGACCAGGACCTTCTGGCTTTCATTGTTTCCATTGAGAAGTCAGGTGTAATTCTGATAGGCCTGCCTTTTTATGTTACCTGGCCTTTTTTCCTTTGCAGCTCTTAATATTCTTTCTTTATTCTTTATGTTTAGCATTTTGATTATTACATGGTGAGGGCACTTTTTTGGGGGGGAGGGTTGTCCAGTCTACTTGGTGTTCTGAAAGCTTCTTTGGTCCTTTTTAGAAAGGGAAAGTTTTCTTCTCTGATTTTGTTGAATATTTTTTTCTGTGCTTTTGAGTTGAACTTCTTCTTCTATCTCTGTTATTCTTAGGTTTAGTCTTTTCATGGTGTCCATATTTCCTGGATATTTTGTGTTCACCTTTTGATAGATTTAATGTTTTCTTTGACTGATGAGTGTATTTCCTCTATTATATCTTCAATGTTTGAGATTCTCTCTTCCATTTCTTGTATTCTGCTGTCTATGCTTGTATTTGTAGTTCCTGATTATTTTCCCATATTTTCCATTTCCAGAATTCCCTTGGTTGTGTTTTCTTTATTGTCTCTGTTTTGGTTTTCAAATCTTGAATTGTTTATTTCACCTGACTGATTTTTCTTGTGTTTTTTTTAAAGGGATTTGTTGATTTCTTCTAATTTTTGTTTGCCTTTTCCTCCATTTCTTTGAGAGAATTTTTCATTTCCTCTTTGAGAGATGCAATCATTCTCCTAAAGTTATTTTTTAGGTCATTTTTTTCTTATTCTTCTGTATCAAGCTATTCAAGTTTTGTTGTTATAGAGCTACTAGTTTTTGTTGGGGCCATGTTGCTCTTCATGGTGTTGAGTGTGTTCTTATCTTGTATACCTACCTTTTCCTCAGATTAGTGTAGCTGGAGCTGTGTTTCATGATCACTCTTCCAGGTGCTAGTGGATCCAAGGTTCAGGTGGTTGCTTCTCAAGGTGGAGTTGGAGCCACAATTCCAGTCACCCCGGAGGTTACTCGGCATTCCCGAAGGTCATTCAGACCTTTTCCCACGGAGGTTGTGTGCTTGGGCCTGTTCCTGAGGGGGTCACTGGCTCAGGCCTGGTCTCTTGGAGTTTACTCATTCATACCTGCTCCCGCAGAAGTCTCTGACTTGGGCCTGGTCCTGTGGATGTCGCTGGCTCAGGCATGGTCCCACAGAGGTAACTGTCTCAGGTCTGTTCCCTCAGAGGTTGCTCCCTTGTACCTGCTCTTGTGGATGTCGCTGACTCGGGCCTGGTCCTGGTTTGGGTTTGCTCCTGCAAAGATTTCTGGCTTATTCATGCTCCCACAGAGGTTGCTAGCCTGGGCCTGTCCTATGGATGTCCGTTGCTTGGACTTGCTTGAGCACCACAGAGGCTGCTTGTCTGGGCCTGGTCCCACAAGGAGGTCACTGGCTAGAGGCTGGTCCTGCAGAGGTCGTTGGTTCCTAGATTTAAGTTTTTAACAGTAGCTGGTGTTATAGCTCTTGGCCCTAACAATTTTCTGAAACTCTTCTGGTAAGCAAGGCCTACAATTCCTCTTCTTTGGGTCTTGATAGCATTCAATTCTTTCGTTTTATCTCTCTGGTTGGTTATCTGCTTCCAGCACTATTACTCTTCTTGCTGTGATTGCCTTCAGTAGCTTTTTCTTCGCTGCCAATTAGCTAGCTACCTTGCCGGTAGCTTTCACGGTTGGGTTGTCTTTGCCTGTTGGTACTCCTGCTCCATTATTGCTGCTTATAATAAAAGCATGAAATACTATTGGCACTAATAACAACTAACCACTTCTCTAACACCCAGAAAAAGAGGAGTCCTGATACTGTCTCAGAATTAGCAAATACTCAAGTCTCTACCTCTATCCCTTTGAAAACTCCTAAAGTTGGGTAGAAGGAGTTTATACACGTTTTCATTTTTAAAAATTTCACAGCTCATTTTAAAACATAAGCCCTATCCGGCCCTGCTTCTACCCTTCTCGTGTTAATTTTTAATTAGAAATATTTATTTAATTTTATGTGTATGTTTGAGTACATGTATGTATACTTTGTTGGCAGGAGCCCAAGGAGATTTGTCAGAAGAAGATTTGGATCTCTTGGGGCTGGAGTTGTAGATGTAAGCCAACATGAGGATGCTGGGAACTGGACCCAGCTCCACTAGATGAGCAATAAGGAATTTTAACTGCTGGGCCATCTTTCCAGTCCCCACATTCCTTTGAACAAGAAAATACAGTGAAATTTTCATATTGGTATTCACTGTATAAAATCTGAATTTGTATTTGGAGGAGGCTGTGATTGGCTTAATCTACCATTCACTCCTTGTCAAGAGCATCCACACTTAAAAAAATATGCACTCACCTTCTCTACTTATTGTAGGGAACCAATTTGTCCAACATTCAAATCACCGCAGAAATGTTACCAAACTATTTGGTTCATCGGTGGATCACCATAAGAAATACATCTGACCAACGGAGCTGGATTTTATCCAAAAAAAAAAAAACAAAAACCCTGTGTTTCTACCCAGGATTCTGTATTTATTTAGCTATGTTATTCAAAGCAGATGAAAAGATGAAGTTAGGTATCTAAAAAAAAGAAGTATAAATATGGAGGACTCCAAGGCAATTAGTACCATTTCTGTATCCACTGTCATGTGTGTAATCTAAATGTAATTTATCTTCGACATTGGAATGGAGTTCTACTTTTTTTTATAACAACCATTGATTGAGAATACAGTCTACATACCAGACCTTTTCCTATGCACTGTAAGGTCTGTAAGTGAGTCCCTCTACCTGAAAGATGAAGGGAGACTACAACACACAACATAGATTTTCTGCCTTTGCTAGTCATTAGCAGGATGACTTTTCTCTGCATCATTTTCCTAACCTCTTCCTAGAAGTTTCCATGAGGATAAAATAGACCATCCATTTGCAAATCTACCATATTAACACATAGAAACTGCTTTTAGATTGTGGAATAACACAGAAGTCATGTTCTTATGGGGAAGAAGGTCACACATAATTCCAAATGTGTATAATCAAGGATTAACTACATAACTAGAATGATTCTAGATTTGAGACTATCATTCCCTGCCATTCCCCATGTAATGCTTATTAAAGAGGTCTCTCCAAACTGACTTGCTTATATGCCTCGTGAACTCCATGGCTTGTGGTAACATGATCTGTCATGAGATGCTGCAATAAGCTTACATTTTCCACATGTAAATCTTGTACTTTGTAATGCAAGAACAATTACTTTTATGGACAAAACCTTTCCAATCCACCATTTCAAATCTTTGTCTTGCCATGTCATAGTCAAAACATCTGTCTATTAAATCCAATGTAAAGTATACTAAACTGGGTGCATTTGTCTGGGAACATCTGCTAAAGAATACTGGTATGAGAACTATTCTAAATTAAATGTCTTCTGTCTGCAAGGCTTTCATGAAAACGTTTTAGTCATCTTCATGGGGATTATCAAATAGCCCACAGTTTTGACTGTCATTTCAGGTTCAAACAGAATTCAGAGTTCAGTAAGGGACTCGAAGAAATAATGCAATAATACAGTTACAATGTGAAGAATACCAGCTTTTTCTGCAATTCTTTTATATAAAATGTTTCATACACTGATTTGAATCGTTGTATGAATGTACTGTAATGGCAGGACCTATAATGAGTTGTCTACACTTTTAACATTATTGATACTTTTCATTGTTCTTTTGCATTTTACTGAGTGTAGTCATTGTTTTCCTATCGAATTTGAAGAAGGAAAACAGGGAAGAGACTGAGTTCAGAGATGGCAGTCACATGGCTTTCAGGTCATGCTCTCTCCACTACAGTGCCTTTACCAAGTCTCTTCAGATGGTTTTCCCGGAATCTGAAACTATGAGGTCTAGTTATATTCCTGGGAAATCATCCACGAATTGTTGGGAGCTGTGAACCCCACAGATCCTGAATTTCTGGTAAACAACTTGTAATGCTTGCAGCTGCTCTGAGCACTAAGATTCTCAGGAGTTCCTAATGGCAGGAGAGTGGTTTCTGGTAGGTTTGGCTGGGGCATGGTTATCAGTTAAGGATCCCTATAGAACCTGACCCTGGACTCAATAAAGGGGGCATTCCTGTTTCAAGGATTTTGGCAGCTGAGGAAGACCTGTGTCTCTCTCTGTCTGTGAGTCTTTGTGTGTTTCAATCTCCAGCCCCTTGCCCTGTTCACAAACTGTATGGTAGCACATAGAGCGCAGACGGGCATGGTGCGCTACAACTAATAAATATAAGTCCAAAGTTCAGAGCTCAGTGATGGAATTACTCAGGCATAATCACACTTTGGGAGTTGCCTAGGAAACAGTCAAGAAAGTATTCCTCTTCAATGAGTATACTCAACAGTTGTCTCAAAAAACAGAAGGCAGTTTTCTCAAGTGACACAGCCAGGCTCCACACTGGGTCGTTCACTGGCCACATTCATTTTCTTCCCAGTGTACACCAGAAAGCTTTAGTAGGCAGAACAGAGAACCTGGAGTCAAAAATCTTGGCTCAAATCCCAATCAAATTTTGACAAAACACTAATGTGAATTTGGGCAGTATGATATGCCTTTCATTTTTCTTTAACTCACAGAATCAGTATGTGCTGCCATGGAGAGACCAGTGCCAGCTGGACAGAGCCGCAATAGGGATGATGCTACTCATTCATCCCATGCCCAGGGGATGCCAACTTAATTTAAGATGTGGAGGGCACTTTAAAATGGCCCCAAATAAACCATGATTCTCTGGATCTTCACCAATAATCAAGTGACCTTGCTGTTCCTCCCACAGAAATGAAGTCTGTTGCCCCACTCCTTAATCTGCTCTAGCCTAATGACTTGTTTTGCAGAATAAAATATAACAGAAATAATTTTCTGTTGTTTTAGATCTGGCCTGCTGTAGCATCTTAATCCTGCTGGGATTTGCATATGAAATGTCCTCATTGGTCCATGTGACAGAGACTTAGTTGCCAGATAATGGCATTTTGAGAAACTTCCTGGACCATGAAGGCTTAGACATCATCAATAGGATCCATAGAGTAATAATTCCATTCAGATTTTTAAAATTAAGTCTGTTCTTTGACAATTTCATCCATGTAGATAACACATTTTATAAATTTTATAAACCTTATTGTTTAAAAACTTGTAGATAAGTAAAAATAACACACACCTAAATTAACTAGAATGTAAGGTACAGAGCTTCAATAAATGTTCCGCTTTCAATATCAATTACTTTTTATAACCTTACTGTTACCATAGTCAAAACAATAACAAAAAAGCATGAGATAGTTATAACAAAAAATATCAGCTTTACACTGTAATTATCCTAGCCACTGTGCTCTCTCATTCTCCTCTTACACTGGTCAAACCCCCTTTCTGGAATTCTTATCTTTTTGTTTTATTATGTGATTCAGTGAGTATAAACATGGCCCTTGGCAACAGAGGAAAGGAGAGAGGGAGGGATGGAACTATCCATGGGAGTTCTGTGCACTTATACTAACTACAAAATGACAGTTGGAGTCATGGGGCTTCAACAGGAGCTTGTGGAAATTTAATAGACAAAGCTTACTTAAAGGAGATGGGTCACTTTGAGTATCCCTGCTGTCTTGGTTAGAGTGTTCATTGCTGTGAGGAGACACCATGACTATGACAACTCTTATGAAGAAAACATTTAATTGGGGTTGCTCACTTAGAGTTTCAGAGATTCAGTCCATTATCATCATGTTGAGAAGCATGGCAGCGTGCAGGCAGATGTGGTACTGACTGTGTCTTGGCTTTCAGGCAACAGGAAGTTGACTGAGAGTCACACTGAGGGAAGCTTGAGCAAAAGAGACCTCAAAGCCCAGCCCCACAATGACACACTTCCTCAAACAAGGGCGCACATCCTAATAGTGCCACTCGCTTTGGGTACCATTTTCTTTCAAACCACCACATTCTACTCCCTGGTCCCCAAAGGCTTATAACAATATCCTAATGAAAAAAAATACACTCATTCCAACTTCAAAAGTCCCCTTAGTCTATCACAGTCTCAAACTTGTTTCAAAGTACAAAGTACAAAGACTCTTCTGAAACATATGACAGTCTCTTAACTGTAATCCCCCTATAAAAATCAAACTCACAAAGCAGATCACATGCTTTCAATATATAATAGCACAGAACATACATTGCAATTACAAAATTGGAGAAGAGAGAATAGCAAGGAAATACTTGACAAAAGCAAGACTAAAAAGAAGCTGGACAAACTCTAAACTCTACATCTCCATATCTGATGTCAAAATACTCTTCAGATCTCCAACTAACTCTATTTAGCTTTGTTGACTGCACAGCACATCTTTCCCTTAGACTAGTTCCACTTCCTATTACCAGCTCTCCTCTTCAGTTAGAGATTCTGGCACCTCTAGCATCTTGGGTTCTCCTAGGCAATACAGGGTTCAATTTCACAGCTTCAAGCAATAGCCTATCTACACCTGGCCTTAGCAGCTTTGTTCCACAACTCCTTTCTTCTCTCCTTAATTCTAAATCCAGAACCACTTGGCCAAAGCTGCTAAATTCTACTGCTTGCAGGGGCTGGAACATGACCCCCTTGTTAATTACATCTTCACCAGTTTTCTGTTTTGCTTCATTCCCTAAGTTTGTTTGTCCTTGAACTTGATCTGTAGACCTGGAAGGCCTCAAACTCAGAGATCCACCACTCTCTGCTTTTTCCTTCATGGAATTAAGGTTGTGCCTTCAGGCCTCAAGGTCTAGATTAAAGGTTAATCTAAAATGACATCACAATTGTAACTAGCAGCTATATCATGAAACTCTCCTCAAAATTTTAGAGATTACAGTGGAAAAAATGAAACTTTGATTGTAACATTAATGTTCTGATTCATGGACTGAGTCATATCACCCTTCAGTGTTGTCAGTAAATACCATTATTTCCTAATAGTCCAAAAACCTGTACTTAGGTTTGGGAAACAGTAGCATCCAACCTAATACAATTTCCAAGAAAGTCTAAATCATTTTTATTGTAACAGAATTATTCTTTTTTCACATTAATGGAAACATGATTCAAATTTGTGCTAAATTTATTCATAATATTGTCTTTTTAAGGAGTTAGGCTATCTCATAGACTCTCACCATTGTAAGGAATTTTAGAGGTAGTTTGGTCATGGCCTCCAATATGACTTCCAACAGCTGATATCCCAAACTTGTTCAAGTTCATCTAACCAGCTCATAGCAGCAGGATCAAGACAGGAATCTGATCCCAGATTGTTCAATGCTGTCTTTCAGTTATAGTTACAGGTCCTGGAGTCATTGCCAAGTCTTTGTAATCTAGGATAGAATTTTCTACCACCAATAATTTGGAAAAGAGAAATTAATATTATATCTCCTAACATTTTTTGTTTGTTTGTTAAATTATGTTCTTCTGTCATTTAAAGCTCTACCTCAAGTATTTCACAAAAGAGGGCATCCCCCTTGTTTATTTCTTTTTTTGTTACAGAAGAGGGCCTGCTTGTTCATCCTGGCTGCCCAGCTAGCTTAGCCCTTAAATAACCACACAGAAACTGAATTAATTAAATTACTGCTTGGCCTATTAGCTCTAGCCTCTTATTGGCTAACTCTCACATCTTGATTTAACCCATTTCTATTCATCACATGGCAGTGGCTTACCGGGAAAGATTCAGTATGTCTGACTCTGGTGGCTCCATGGTGGCTCTCCCTGACTCTGCCTTCTTCCTCCCAGAATTCAGTTCTGTTTTCTCTGACTACCTAAGTTCTGCCCCTATCAGGCCAAGGCAGTTTCTTTATTCATTAACCAATACAAATTGGCAACATATAGAAAAAAGGACTTCCTACACCATTTTTTAAATTGTAAAAATTATTTTAAATAGCATAAGGTAAACTCCATAAAAAAAGACCAAGTGGCATTTGAGTAAATGAAGGGAC
Source organism: Bramus lutescens (assembly GCA_001685075.1). Classification (NCBI taxonomy): domain Eukaryota; kingdom Metazoa; phylum Chordata; class Mammalia; order Rodentia; family Cricetidae; genus Bramus; species Bramus lutescens. The sequence continues at coordinate 73,495 of LOEQ01007301.1, read as the reverse complement.
AATTTAATCGGTCCAATATAAAGTTAATTTCCAATGTATTACTTATGATTCTTGATTACATTTGGATTGAAACACCAATGCACCTTCAGTATTTGCCCTTGAGCTTTGCTTCCCTGTATATCTGGCCTTGGGTTACATCCAATGCAATTGAACTGTTACTGTATGCTACAAGTATATGTGTCTCATCTTCTCAAATAGGTCAGATTCCATGAGAGTAGAGGTTAGACCTTAAATATCTGCCTCTTTGGGGCCTACCAAATCCTGTGTGTTTATATAAGAGAATCATAGTAAAAGAATACAACTGTATTTAAAGCTTATTGCTGTCTTTCTCAGGATTAATTTTATATTCTCTCAGCATGTTTTCTCAAGAAGGAAATCAAGAAAAGACACTCAATTCAGAACATCTTGAGTGGTCAGTGCTTTTAAAGAAATAATTTATTTTTGATAATTACATATATGTATTGAATGTGAGATCATATATAGTCACCATTGCCCTCACCCTTATTCATTAGTTCTCTTCTTCCCAATGAGAGAGAGAGAGAGAGAGAAGAGAGAGGGAGAGCAGATCTTGTGCAGGTAGCCACAGTTGCAATGTGTTCACGATTGTGAAAGCCTTGTCCTGAAGGCAGCATTTAATGGTGCTCTTCTTTATCATCTGCCTTTTACACTCTTTCCACCCCTCTCTCATAATGGTATCTGGGACTTGGAAGGACTAATACAGATGTCCTGTTTAATTCTTAGCACTTAATAGTGACTTCCTTTTAGCACGTTGACTAGTTGTGACACTCCACTTCAGTCATCATCCTCTGAGGAAGAAGCTTCTCTGACTCAGGTGAAAGCAGCAGTGATCCACAGAAACAGCACATAAACCATGTGATCCACAGAAACAGCACATAAACCATGTGATCCACAGAAACAGCACAGAAATGTGATCCACAGAAACAACACATAAACCATGTGATCCACAGAAACAGCACATAAACCATGTGTTCCACAGAAACAACACATAAACTATGTGATGCACAGAAACGTGATCCATATAAACAACACAAAAACAATGTGATCCACAGAAACAACACAGAAATGTGATCCACAGAAACAACACATAAACCATGTGATCCACAGAAACAACACATAAACCATGTGATCCACAGAAACAACACAGAAACGTGATCCTTATAAACAACACAAAAACAATGTGATCCACAGAAACAACACAGAAACATGATCCATATAAACAACACAAAAACAATGTGATCTACAGAAACAACACAGAAACCATATGATCCATATAAACAACACATAAATAATGTTATCCACATAAATAATACATAATATGATCCACATAAACAATATTTAGCAGAAAGTTTGACTACATGTAAATTTAACATGCCTGGCACCTATGGAGGCCAGAAGATGATCCCAAGCTCCTGTCAGAAAGATATAGGTGGTTCTTAACTGTTATGTAGGTTCTGGGGACCAAAGGCCAGGTCCTCTGCAAGAGCAGAAAATGCTCTTTAACCACTCTCCTTCCCTCAATTATGTATTTTAGTTTGTTTATAGAGTTGTAGCCTTCTGCTTTTTATGGGGTGATTTCAGAACTCAAAGACAGTAACAATTGAGATACATAAATTATAAATAATGGAAGGAGTGGCTGTCCCTCCCAGTAGACATACCCCGAGGAGGGGTTTGTGCAGTGGGACTGCCTGGGTTGGCCCTCCATGACTCACAAAAGAAGAAGGGATAAAAAGAAAAGGGAAGCAATGATAGATTCTGCTAAATAATGGACACAAAGTTCGCAAAATAGACCTCTTTTTCTCCCTTCTAGGGTATGTCAGGAAATCTTCTGGCTGACCTCAGTTAGATCTTTTAAAGCCAGGTATTTACTCCTCTACCAGAAAGCCTTCTTCAGACAAAGTAACAGAACAGTAAATTTTAACCTGAAATATCCCACAAAGCATATGTCTTTTCTTATGAGAACTGGCACATTTTTTCCCTCTCAGAATGATCTGTGCTTTCATATGCCTAATTAAATTTTAGAGGTCCCCTGCTTAAATAGAGATTTATTAGCTGTTAAAGTTATAGCATAATACTTCTGCCACCTACAAGCTATCCTTGAGCATATTTATAAGCAGAGTCATTTATCTACTATAAAAATATGAGTGATTTAATGTTGTTGTGTTATTGCTGTCAATTACCCCAAATTCAGCTTCACAGCAGAGCTTCCTGAAGACACAGTCACTTGACTCTCAGAATGTCGATTTGCTTGAAGAAAGAGGGCTTGTGAATTTGAGCTTCTAAGTGTTTGAACTAGTTAAGCTAATGGAGGCAATCAGCCTGTGTGGGGAAGCCCTAGAGCAGAGCTAACGCAAGGTTCCATGCTGTTCTGTGTACAGACATGCTCACACCACTGCGAAAACCTCTCTAAGTGGATGAATAAATGCACAGGCATTGAATCATGTATATGCTTAAACGAACTCCCGAAACTCAGAAAGATTGCATATCATATTTTGAAAAAAATCTAATACTGACAGACTTACAAATTCCACTTTTTCTAGAATTTTTAGCTGTTAACTTCACCAACACAAAATTTTGACAACATACTACAACATTCAGGATTAAATTCAAAGGCATTTGAAACTGTTCAAGGTCCTGTTTAATGAGTGGACTTGTAAACATAGGTTTCATGGTCTCCTTTTCTCTGGGGAGTTAACTAATCAGAGCCATAGTCCCACTGAACACCAACCCATGGAGCCTGGAGATGTAGCAGGAATACCAAGAGGTCCAGGCCACCAAAGGCTCAGTGTCCGGTGCTCGCTGAACCCCTAGAGCCACAGAGAAAGGTGGGTGTGATGGTGTGTGCCTATGATTCCAGTGCTGGAGAGGTAGGATACTTGGAGTTTTGTGGCCAGTCATTCTAGCCAACTGTTGAGCTCCAGGGTAAGGAGAGAGAGAGAGAGAGAGAGAGAGAGAGAGAGAGAGAGAGAGAGAG
>LOEQ01007301.1:42908-64002 GCA_001685075.1 Bramus lutescens | reverse complement strand
CCACCCCCGGAGAAGAGCCAGGAAAGGAAGACAGAAACCCCACGTGTTTGTTCTCTGGGTTGCTGTTTAAATACCCTGTGGGAGTGGTCTTGAGCATCTCCGAGGAGGGGTCATTGTTTGGCAGGCTTTCTTGGGGGTGGAGGCTGAACTCAGACAACTCCCAAGTGGAAGGGGGGAGCTTGGCATGGAACTTTCACCCAAACACAATGTACCCTTTTTAGAATAGTAGATCCATGATGATAGTGTGTGCCTTCCCTAGAATGGTAGATCAATGACTATACTGTATATCTTCCCAGAATGGTATATCTATGACCAAACTGTGTGCCTTCCCTAGAATGGTAAATCCATGGTGATACAATGTGCTTTTCCAAGAATAGTAGATCCATGATCATACAGTGTGCCTTGAGCAGAATGGTAAATTACTGGCCATCAAGCCACTTATTCAAAAAATAACTAAAATTTGCTTCCCACACAAGTTGAGCTGACGTGATCCAGTTACCTCTCAATCGTCCACTGATTCTTCAGCTGCTTCCAATCCTCATCAACACTGGACTACAGCAGTTTACACATTTTGGACAATGCTTTAATGTAGTATCTAGTATTGTAGCTATACGTATTCTCAAGATGGCGAACATGGATGTCAGAGAGAGTGATACAAGGAATTGTTCAATTTAATGATTTGTATCTCTTTCTCCCATTCTAACCTATTAATGAAAATCAAATGACCCAAAGATAAGAGGGAGAAAAAGTTATTAAAAAATGCTGGCAAAGAGTGGTATAAAAAGAAGCAGGTTAGATAATTAGCCCATGAAAAGTTAAACTTGACCACACAGTGGCATTTCTTCATTTCAATTGTGGTTGCAAACCTGTGATTTGTAATATTTGACACAGTGGAATCTCTGCAAGCCATACTGACACATTAACAGAAACCCAGACTCCTAACAACCCAGAAACAGCACGGTCCTGCTTTTTTTCTCTGCTTGCACCTCAACAGTGGCAGTGACCCAGGGTGGCTGCACACCAATAGTGTGAAGGCCTTCAGGTTTCTACTGACATCTCTGTTTGGCAGGTGAAGTTATTTCCAAGAACTTTCATTTATTTAATCCTCCAGCTGTCTGAAAATCTTTATGGGTGACCATTTTTAGCCTGCCCTTTCTCCTTTGCTCTCTGAACCCATCGAGATCCTCCGTGGAGGCCCTAACAGGTCTAAGATCAGTGGGGAAAGAAACTGAAAGGGTGCCTAATGATATTGCAGTCAGCTGGCAACCTTCCATAAAGTTGCTTTGAAGAGAAGCTTGTGGGAGAGATTCTGCCATGTGTTTATTGCTACTATCACAACACAAAATAATGAATGGGTAAAAATACTTTTTGTTTAATAATTGCTGTTCTTCATTAATGTGAACCAAGGGCACAGTCTATCCAAGACAATAACATCTGCACCCCACATTTCATTATCACCAAACTTCACATTTCACACAAAAGCGTTGCCAGCATGGCCTTACAGCTTTAATTAGTTTCTGCCATAGCTGTGAAGGTCAGCCAATTATTGTGTGTGAAATTTCAATATGAAATGGCTGAATCGAAGAGGGCATTGCAACAGTGTGGGATTTCGCCATGCTGTAAATCTAGCTTTTTGCAACCCGCTTTTTGAAACACAAGGTAACATAAAATAAGCATCAGGTATGCATGGCTTCTAGGCTTACTGGTTAATTGAACATGTGCTTAATGGGGGAAAACACATAATTTCTGATTGTTTCTTAAATTCCCTCTTATTACATTGTCATTATCTATGACACATTGTTAAGGTTGAATTGTGTTTTAGGATTAACATCTCCTAACTCACTTAGACCACCTCCATGGAAACATTTGATCTGGGAATCAAGCCTGGTTTCATCAGATTTCCACAATAGTAGTATCTATGCTTCCATATATCCATAAATTTATATGTATCCTCATATATTTTAGTATTGGTAGGTATATATTTTTAATATGTGCTTATCTTAAGTGTGTAAATATGAAATATATGCATGTTTAAATATAATTCTATAAGTTTATAAATATATGCAACAGAGTAGAACAATTTTAGAATGCCATTCACTGAAGCTGTTGCTGAATTAAAAAAAATTTTATCAGTGATTTGTTGAATTTATCATTTCAGATCAAAGATCTGATAGTTGGAAGCAACCTTGAAGCTCATCTTTTCCTGCTCCTCTTATTTCAGAGATGAAGAACCAGCCTCAAAAGTGACACAGTGTTTACTAAAATCACTCTGCTCCTTGGGGAGACACAGAGGTTTACATTAAAACTTCTTTGCCTATTTTATGATTGGTTGATTGGGATGTTTCTGAGATGAGGGTTTACCATATGTTCCACACTGACTTCAAATTCTTGATTATCTTCCTTGTACCTCCCAAGTACTGGAATTTCAGGTATGGACTATCATCCCTGAATCCTTTTGTGACTTTTTATGCAAGTACTTGACCATCACATAAAAGTGCAGATAAGATTGTGCCATGTGATTTATATCTTGAAACCCTGTCTTAAAAAACAGGGTGATATAATATATGTATATATTACATATACACATAAAGACACATACGTGTGTGTGTGTGTGTGTGAGTATGTGTGTGTGTGTCTGTCTGCAACGAGTTGATAAATCAGCAAAGTAAATAAGATAAAGAGGAAGTAGAAAAAAGAGAGGGAGAGATAAAAAATAGGACAGGACCAAGGAAGGAAGTCAAATCACTAGACAGAAGAAAAGTTGCAGAGTGATTAGCAGCCTTCTCAGCCTCTACTAAATTCAACCACGCCCCCTCTTACTATTCCAATCATGACCACAGATACTCCTCAGCATATTGCCCAATGTTCCCAGGCAGGAGCAAAAGGCAAGAAAATCCACGTATCACTGACCTAGATTTGGATGCTGAGTGTTATGTATCTTATCACCTATCTTTCCTTTTCCAAAGTAAGGAATTGACTTCATTGGGATGAACTGCTCTTTTGTGAGCTGTCATGTGTTTGCTGGGAATTGAACCTGGGTCCTCTGGAGGAGCAGTTAGTGTTCTTAACTGCTAAGCCATCTCTCCAGTCCAGAATGGCTCTTTTGATCCTTCTGATTTCCTAGGCAACCAGGTAGGGAGGTCTTATGGTAGACTTCAGAAGCCTTAGGAACTGAACACCAATCAGAGTTCTTGGAATGGGTGGTGTGAGGACTGGCAGAAGAGAGTTAAGATCACAAGGCAGTAAGGAGTGTGGCTGATCAGTGAGAAATCAGAATTGTACCTGTGTGTGGTTCTGCCATGAAATTACAAACCAAGAGAACAGAGGCAATGCAGCTTCCCCAGGAACTTGTATGGTCAAGACTCTCAGCAAAGTACTGACCATGTATGGAGTGGCAAGTGTTGTCGGAGGAGGAAGAGGACGGCCTGTAAATGTAGGCCTTGTGTTTGTTTCTGCCCACCATTCCGAGTCTCTACCCAGAAGATACCAGTAACACTCCTCCCTCAGTTCAGACAATTCTTCCCTGAATGAGAACCACTAGGGAAAGGAATGGACTTTTGTCTCTGGATTTAAAATGAATTAAACATAAACAAGTTTTCAGGAGCAAGACAAAAGCGATTGGGGAAGTAGGGGTACAAAGGAAGACTCAAGGTACAGAGGGAGCTACAGCTGGCAAGGGTAATGGGACAGAGGGGTGCCTTCAATTGGATAATGAGTTTGGTGAATCAAGGAAAGGCTGTGCAACATGGAGCAGATGCTATAAGAACAATTAGCTCACTAGGTATTGATCTTTTGAGTAACAGTACAGATGAGCTTCACCAATGATAGGAAATTTGTTAGAAATTTGAGAAGCAAAGTTTGGGACATTACTAAACTTCATAGCAAACTCAAGAAAATAATGCTACAGTTGTTGTTTCCTCAATTGACCTTTATTTAATTGGCTATAGGTGCATAAGTGGACACTTATTTGGACCTGGAATAATTGGAATGATCAAAACAGGAGTACAATAAGGACAAGTAACCAAAGCTGGATAGAACAAGAAAGTTACATGTGTGTGCATGTGATTCATGCACCGATGAGAAAGGGAGCCACAGCTTGGGAACTCAGGGAAGAATCAAGGCACGATATAACCCAATGTTTTCTCTGTAATCTACATAAGATGTTCTCAGTTGAAATTGACACCCCTATCCATATCATAAGCCACATTTTGTGACGAAATCTGTCGGGGTCCAGCCTTACGTTCCAGGGTAGGGATGTGTGGATTAGAAATGTTAGGGAGAATAGACAGAGATACAAAGGAAATGCAGAGACAAAGGATAGGACTTGGAGGACAACTCAGTGAATACTGAATCCACCCCCTTTAGTCTCCATTAGCTTATATAACCTGATACAAAAATGGGGGAGGAAGGCAAAAGACTACTTGAACATGACACAAAGGACAACCAGAGCATCTACTTGCTTCAGTACTTAAGATATCAAGCCACTATTTCCTGAGTTAAGCCTTCTGATGTTTTGGGCAGAATATGCAACAAATACACCTTACCTTAGACCAAGTATCATGTAGGCAGCCACTTCCTATGTCAAACCTCCTGTTTTAAAATGAAGGAGAAGGAAAAGGCTTGAATTCCCTGACCTTTTGTCAGGGTGGAGCCAGTCTACCTCCAACGGGTCATCTTAATAACCAAAACACCAAGTAACCCCACTTTATGTCCAGATATCTTGTTTGTAGCCACACCCATTGTCAACAACTTCGAAAGAGTAAAATTAAACTCAACCACTCAAAGTCAAGGTGGAGCAGGACTCACATTTGTGGGGCCCCCACATATCCATCCTGCTCAGTGATATTTGGCAACATCTGAAGCAAAGTCTTTTCACTGATTATTAGTACTGGGCTGTGGGATGTGGTGGTGTGCAGCACAGAAACTACTGGACCTGTGGGCAGATAGCAGTGATGCTGTTAACCTTCCTGTAACGAGCAGTGTAACCTCCAATGTGTCCTTATTGCCACTGTTCAGAAACCCAGTTCTATGATGAAACTCTCTTGTAAGCTTATCTCATGTAATTTCTTAGGCAAAATTAGCCTGGCGTGATTTCTCTTCTACAATCCTGTCATGATTCAGCATCATTTAGTTTGCTTCTTGGAAAGAAAGAATTTCTGGTTTCTTCTGTATTCATTCATGTGTTCACTAGTTCATCCAAAAAATGAGTCACAAACCCTTTTATTAAGTACCGTACTAAGAATGTAAAATTATGGTAGAGAGACAGAGACAGACATGAACTCAGAGAAAGCCATTAGTATAGACTGAACTGTGTCCTCCCAAATTCATTGTACCAAAACCCTAACATCCAAGGTAATTATATTTGGAAATAGGATCCAGTGGAGGAAGGGAAAATTAAATGAGACCAAGAGATTGAGCCCCTATGATATGATAGGATATCAGATAACTAGTGCCTGCAAGCTAGGAAAGAAGACCTCACTAGAAATTCTTAAGCCTGTTACTTAAATCCTTAAGTTCTAGACTCTGAAACCATGAGAAGACAAATGCTTAATCCACCATACCGAAATGACTAAAGCAAGCATACTCTCCCAGATGTTGATATTTATTATGAATCTTCATCTAAGTATACATCAAAAAGACATCTTGTCTCACAAGCTTTCTCTTTCAAATTCAATCCATTTTCTTATCTTCTGTGTTTCTTTCGACCTTTGCCAGTAGGGTAAAGAGTATGGGCTTTGCAATTATATAGGCATGGTTCTAAACCTAGCACCTAACCACTGAAACACTAAAAGCTCATCCCTCTGAGCCATAATTTTCTCATTTATAGCATGGTCCCAAACCACACACACACACCTTCGGGGATGTGGGATGACACTAGTGAAAAATCATGGAAGAGTGTCTAATTTTGTTCTAGTAAGAGACATGCCAGTCCCTTAGCTGATAATAGCCCCCCTTGTCCCCTAGGATTGGATTTTATTCAAAGTTTGTTTTCAAGAATCAATTGGTTTATTACTCCTAAGTGTCTTGATAGATGTTGGCCCAAAGAGGCTGAAATTTTGTTTCTGCCTAACATCTCCCAGAGGATTATGGTAACTAGAAATTCTCATTGCCTTACAATCAAAATGCCAACAATGAAGATGCTGCCTATTAAACTTGCAGAAAGCAATTATAGAATTTTAAGGAGGCAGCCCCTTACTGGTACCTGAAATGAAATAAGTATGTAGTTCCACCTTAAAAATTAAACAAAATTCAATGAAGCCTAAGTATGTTTATTTTCAGCTTGCAAGCTACTTAAGCACATATCATATGACATAGAACAAGGCAATAATGGACCCACAGCCCCTAAACCTGTTTCTCCAGTTTACTACATGCTCATCCTGCACCAAGTACCATGCTCAGTTATTGCCATCTGCCAACTCATATAACTCATACATCCCTTCCTTCACTAGCACATCTGGCTAGGCTGTGGAATGACGCACACGAGCCACCCTTGGATATTACCACCGTCCCTTCATCTGTGTGACAAGCTAAGCAGTGTAAACTGACTCCTCTTGCCAAGATAAGCAGAATGGTAATGACCTCTAGGAGTGCTGGACAGTGTCTGACTGGAAGAATTTCAGCCAGTTTCATTGGGTAAATGGTTATCACAAGTTTCAGAACCATTTCTTGGGACATTTCTCAGAAGCTGGTAAGAGCAGTCTTATCTTTACCTTGCGTACAGTATCAGCAAAGGAGACAAAGGCTGTTTTCATCAAGGATTTTCACACTCTTCGGCTACTCAAAATGTGCATATTCACACATAGCATGTGGTTAGAGAGGAAAAGGTGTGGTTAGTATATTCCACTGAAAAGCAGGAAAAGTGGCTCCTGTTCTGTAACCAGGTAAGGACACCTGATCTTCCCCAAGTTCCCTCTAACAGAGATAACAAAGGAGATTCTGAGGTCAACGAAAAGGTGGCACATACCCATTAGGTCACTCCCACAGCATCAGACTGAAGTTTCTTCTGTCAGACAGCACAAACTACACTGCAAGGTTAGTCTTCAGCCTTTCCTTAGTCAACATTGTATTCGCAAGACAACAGGAGTCAAAGTATTCTCAGACTTCAGAGACTTGCTTATTCCTTGGGTTCATTAATGTGTGTGTGTGTGTGTGTGTGTGTGTGTGTGTGTGTGTGTGTTTACTAGGGTCTCCCTACCTTCATTCTTGTGATGTCACTCTACCTTCATTCTTGTGATGTCACTCATAACAGTGTGCGGTAATGGTGACTATAGTAGGCAAAGTAGGCACTTGAGCCCTGATTATTATGAAAGAAAGAAGGACTTAAAATGTCATCCTGTACCTTAAGAAAGATGAAAAACTAACAAGTGACCAATGAAGTCAACTGGGATTGCTCTGAAATCAGAGATGAAGGGAGTCTTATCATTTTTCGTAAGCTTGCTTTCTCTACGGTGCTCAGGTTCTTTGGTTTGCTCTGTTACTCAGAGGTTTATGCTAAATTCTCCTAGTCCTACATCTAAGAGTTCTTCCTTCATATTTGCTTGCCTCTCCAGTGAGTATTTTTTGCTTCTATGTCAGTATTCTGTCTCAAAAATCATATACTTTGAGTACAGACATAAATAAATGAAGATGTCTGATACTGAACCAAAACCAGACATGGAATAGAACACAAGACAAAGAAATCAAATTAAACAGCTTCATCTACCTGACAGACATCTAGAGATATGGCTCAGTGATTACAGGCATTTTCTGTTCTAACAAAGGATCCAAGCTCAGGATTCAAATTTGGTCCCCAGCTCCTACAGGGTACAACTTAACAACCACCTGTGATTTCAGGTCTAGAGAACCTAATACCATTCTCTGGCTTTCGTTAGTGTCTGCAGGCATTTGGTACACATGCATGTGTTCAAACACACATATGTATGTTTAAAATAAAGCAAACAAATCTTAAAATATATCAGAAAAAGACAATCTTTTCAATATCTAATGCTGGGCAAACAGGATATGCACATATAGAAGAATTAAAGTAGATCCATATCTCTCACCCAACATGAGGATTACTTCAAAATGGACCACACACATTAATGCAAGACAAGAAAGTCTGAAACTGCCAAAACAAAATAAGGAAAATACCTCAAGATAAAGGCAAAGAGTAGAGAGTTCTGAGAATTCCAAAATCATAGAGAGAAATCATAATTGCCTAATTGAGTTGCATGGAACTGAAAAGCTTTAGCCCAATAAAAGAAAACAATCACCAGTGTAAAGAGAGAGCCTCAAGTGGGGAAAACTGCCAACTGCACATCAGGCAATGGATTAGTGTCTAGTGCCTCTAAAGAACTACAAATGCTAAGCACCCAAAGAATAAGGATCCCCTCATCCCATCGATAAATTAGACTAATGTGTTAAATAGGTAATTCCCAAAAGAACGAATGACTAGTACAAATTCAAAAGGTATCCCATAGCCTCAGCTAAAAAAAAAAAAAGAATCAAAAAGTAAAACTATTTTGCGATTCCATGTCCTCTAGTCAGAGCCATGATCAACAGAATATAGGGCAGCAAGGTGTGGAAAGGAATTGTACACTGTTGATGGGAGCATTAACCGCCGCAGTACTATGGAAGTCCATGGAGAGTCTACAAATAGAAAAACAGATTCTAAAACACAACCTTACATCACATGCATGTGTGTGTGTGTGCGTGTGTGTGTGTGCGTGTGTGTGTGTGTGTGTGTGTAAAAATCATAAAAACACAAAGGGGACCCTGAAAGGATAAGAAGAAATTTTAGAACAGGCAGAGGGGAGAAAGAGGGCAATGGAATTCACACTACATGAAGGAAGAAGGGGGCCATTTGCAAGGAGAAAGAGGACCAACAAGACTGGGCAGAAGGGCTAAGAGAGGGCAGTGGAGAAGGCAGAAAAACAAAGACAACGCATAATGATGTCAATGTGTGAAAATGCCAGAGTGGAACTGTCACTGTGTGAGCTACGTTTACAAATTAAAGAGACAATTAATTATTCATTTATTTGTTTGTTTAATTATTTAATTTATTTATTTATCAAGTATAGTAATCAATGTGTCAATATGTGGCTTTTGACAACAGAGCCTGCTTTGGTGTGTTTCCTTTTGTTGTTCAAAAAAAGAAAAAAATTAAATGTATACAGAAATGTTCTCATCAAAAAAATATTTTGAAAGAATTTTTTGTAATACTTAAATTCTTAGCACGTGCCTTCTGCCTTCCTAGGACAGTGGAGAGTGTATAGAGAACCTGAACTCATGAATCAGAGACTCTGTGTAAGTGTGGAATTGGGATAACGCTCCTCGGGTAATTAAGAGCCACTGTCCTCAGTGACTTGCCTAACAGGCCCTCTCGAACAAGCAATAAACAGCTTTGTAGAAGCCATTTTCCTGTCACTTCCAAAAACATCTTCTAAGGATTTGTCTAATATGGGTCTCTGGCCTCTGGGATTCAGTATTTTGAGAAATACCTTTAAGTCAGTTCAACCTCTAGACATTTTCCAGTTTCTACTCAACTCTTGTTTTCAGTTCCAATATTTCCAGGGAAACACTGATGGGTTTACAAGATGATTTTATACATTGAGTGTAGTGTGCCTGATTTGTGATCTCTAGACATCTGATGTTTTATAGCAGAAGTTAAAAATGTGCAAAATAGCTTGCAAAACTGGGCTCACATGTAGGTTCATGAACACATCCCTCGGACATGTGGCTTCTTCCCTCACATGCTGACTCTGCATTCCCTCGGTCATGCCAATCATTTAGTAACTGAGGATTTGAAACAACTAACTCCCAACTCTTAGGAACCAATCTGTCACGCCCAAAGAGCCTGGTGCCATGGGAGGGGTGGAGGCAGAGCTACTTGACAAAGGCATTACAGAAAGTTTGATTTTTATTAAGAAAGCAAACCCAAGTAAAATAGGTAAAGTTTCAGAATCTCCAGTCTTTCATTGTCTCCCCTCACAAAATGTGGGATTTGCCTGCTGTGCTTGCAGGGGCATAAAATCTCAAGGGAAATTCTCAGTGGTGTTTTCCCTATGGCCTGAGTGTCGCTTGTGAACTGCAGAAAGTTTTGTCATCAGCTTTTATTCATCGTGTATGAACTGCACAACAATCATGTTGCCTGTTGACACAGAATCTAAAGACAGTCGGTCTCCAGTTTCTGCTGCATTTGAGTCGGCCCTGTGACCCAGATCCAGTTTCTAATCCCTGCTTATTATTCTGGCTAGTTACTTAGATTTCTGTCCCATCGCAGTCTGTAAGGAACATTCACTTTCTAACCATGGGTTCTCATCACCCTTGTCACAGCTTTTACACTTCCTCCCCTGTCTTGAGTGAGGTGAGAGACTAGCTTCATGAACTTTAAGGCTCCATTTGTTTTCTCTGGATCAGTTAGCATCTGTTCCATAACAAAACATGACCCTAGACACTGAAAACGACAACCAGACTTCTTAGCCAGTGCATCTGTGTAGTATCAAGTGGGGCTGGGCTAGCCCAGCTTCTTCTTCCGGACTGATCTGCTCTCATCTGTCCCTAACAGTGCTCATTTGTGGACTTTGGTGGGTGACTGAAAGGGCAGATGGATGGAGTCTGTTCTACATTTTTCCTGATACTAACTCAGCCTTGTTCATGGTTGTTGGCTGAGGGCAAAGCCCCTAAGGCCATGAATGCTGAACACAGCACTCTATTATAATGTCTGTAACATTTAGTTGCTCAAAGTAAGTTATTAGGGCAGCCATATTTAAAGGGCAAGGAAATAGATTCTCCCTTAGCAGCAAAATTTTGTGGCCCTTTTATTGCAATCAACTATAGCATCCTGTACTTCCTTAAGGTATTACAATCTCATATTTTCCTCATATTACCCAAAATATGCCCTTTATTTTCCTATTCAATCTAGGATTAATCTGCTTTCCTTTATAAGTTATCCTAGTCTCAAGCATTTCTGTGACAACAGAGATTAGACAAAGAGACAATATAATCTCCCCTATCCTAAGATTCTTCATTTCTTCACTTACACACCTGAAGAAAAAATGTATTTTTTTCCTCTTGTGTAAAATGGCACTTGTGGATCCTAGGAACTTGAAGTTGAGTATATTTCGAGGCTTTCCTAATGCTCTCATAACACAATCTATCCCCTTAACTCATGACTCCTTCCCACCCTTGCCACCTAGTCAACACCCCTTAGAGTATGCATGATGAAGGTTCATTTAAAAATCAATTCTAATTTGTCACAAACTAGTGGGGTTTTGTTTGTTTGTTTTCTTGTTTGCTTTTTGAAAATAGCTTGTTTGGACTTTGCAGCAGGACCGAACAGCTCTAGAGACTTCCACACTCTGACAGTTAACTTACGTCTAATCACTCACAGTTCTCAGAGTGCCACTCACCCACAGACCGCACATCTTTCATCCAGGAGTCCCACTCACTCAAACGCCACCTCCATCTGCAACTTCTGGTGGGGGGTTAATCACATTTCTCACCCTTTCCTATACTTCCGTGGTTTCTAGAGTTTTATCCTCTCACTCACTGCCTACTTATAAATGATGCCCTTGATTCTCTAGACTTAAGCCTGTTGACGATAAGAAAGAGGATCACATATCCTGGTGTAGGGCAGATGATTAATGTTAGTGAATGAATGGCTGGGATACATAGAGCCTTAAGGTTGGAACCAAATCTCTTGTTGCGGTTTGAGTATAATGGAGATGTGAGGTCGCCCACGACCCAACAATTTAGCAGAAGTATCGGCATGGTTTATAGTGTGAGGAGGCCTTAGGTTGCAGAAAAATAATCATGTTCCAACTGAAAGAATTCTATAGGGAGCCAAATGCAGAACATTATTCTCTGAGCCGCTTTAGTGAAGGAGAGCACACTTTGCACAGAGCTACAAATTCACGCTAAGTTGCGGTGATTAATGTGGAGTGTAAGCTCAGCTTTCTCAAGAGAGGAGATGAAGCCAAGTCTGGTGAGAAAAGTAAGACATGTGTGTGACTTGCTGGGTTCATAAGGAGTGGGTGCTATAAATAAGCTTTAGAACTCGTGAAAAGAAATCTGCAATCTGTCTAGCATGAAATACATACACATTCGTATTCCCCTTCAGCCCGCTGTGCTGACCCGAGGAGAAAGGGAAAACCGTTAAAGAAAGAGTGGAAAGGGACTAAGGGCTGGCAATCGCTAGTGACATGTTTACTAAATATGCTCAGAAACTTTAAACATAGCATTGGAAAGTAGAGGAGCCAAGTTTTTTTTGTTTTGTTTTGGTTTTTTTGGAGGCAGGAGACACTGACTGCAATTCAAGCCTAGTGTCTCTGTTTTTCCAGCACTTTGTAGCACTTGGCTTCACAACCGGAGTTCAGCCAAATGATTCTGCATCTTTGGAGTCTCCAGGCAACTCCCAACTTGGCATTTCTGTCACCGGAGAGTTAGCCAGGAAACCCCTTTTGGAGAGGAACCATTGGCTAGAATCATTCTATCAACATGCAGACATCATAGTCAATTACACACACAGGACTGACCTGACAGCCAGCTCTGTAAGAGGTAGACACTAGACGTCCCCAGGGACCTGGCTGGGCTCCAGTGAGCACTCCCTATGACAAGAACCCTTTTATGCAAGACACTCCAAGGACTGAGTGGGCTGCTGTGAGCTTTGTGTTACCATTCCAGTACCCACCCTCAGAAATGCCAGCTTTCTAGTTGAAAGAAGCAAGTGGAAATCCAGGGCAGTAAGATCATAGCAAACAGTTAAAACAGACAAATACATGCCTAATCATACCCCTGCTTCCCACCCATCTGGCACTACATTCTTTTCAGAAGGTAGCCAAGGAGAAAAGAAAGGGAATCTGGGAAAACCCTTGGCCCATGACTCGGCTTTGGGAGATGATATAATGCACTTAAGAAGCTTTTGTTATCTTCCCTGTTTTATTTCGACAAGAGGTTATTTGGTGAAAGACTGGAAGTTTCGTCATGAGTATTCAGATTTCTAGGCAATAATAAGTCCAGTGCTATTATGGAGAAGTTACTTGTACTTATGGTGAGACTGCCGGTTGAAGGGTCAGACTTCTTGGGGAAGCAGAGAAGAAAGTGTATACAACTAACTATTGACCGTCAAAGCACCTGGGGAAGGACACCATGCCTCCTCTCCCACATGTGGATGTGACCTTGGCACTGGCACTTGTTAAAGGAGAATCAGATCAATGACTGGATTAATCACACCACTCCAGAGCCATCAATAGTCACAACAGTCCATGTCAGTCAGCTCAATGAAGCTAGATCCCTGCAACAGCTCGAATGGAGGCTTTTCCATCCGGAGGCTGTTATTCAGATGGCCACTGCATGCGGATCTTGGCTCTGAGGAAGAGCTGAATAAAACTGATGTTTCCCTCTCATCCTAGCTCCACCCTCTTTGTTGATGGAGGTGGGAGACTGGAGCATTAAGCCTGGTGAGGACTACAGAGCTTTCCCAAGTCTTCCTTAGACTGAACCATAATACAGGCCTTTAAGGAGCTTTTTCCCAAGAGGAAACATTTCCTTTCTGTGGGAAATCCTTTTTCTTTTCTTGAAAGATTTTCCAGAAACCATGAGCTTCACATTCCACTAACCCTTGGCATTTCTCACTTGAAAAGAGTCCTCCAACAACGTTTTCTTGTTTGTATTTCAATGGCATTTTACACACTGCCCTTTAAAGCACAGATTCTAAGAACACGTGCCGTGCAGGACCCTCCCTCTTCAGCATTCCAGAGGTCTGGGGCAGAGTACCAAAGCCTCCCTTCTCCTGCTATACTAGTCCTGGAAAAAAAATCCATGTTCAGAAAGAAAGCATTCCTGATAGAATGACCTTTCTGAGTCTTGACATCTGCCACCACCATGAAAGTTTCGTACACTCTCAGCCTAACCCACCTGGAGGCTCTGCTGCTTGATGGAAGGTGAGTTTGAAAAAGCTCTTAAGCTGCAGGCCTTGTCTTAGATTCAAAGCATGTTGGCTGTTGAAGATTCCCAGGCTGGGACAGAGGTGGTGGTGTGGGGGAGAACTTTGTGGCTCAGGAACAATTCTCATGATGCTTATTAGGATGAACTCTTGTCTAAGAACAACTTTATTGGTAGGAAAGTCAAGGTAAGGCTTCCTAATAGGAAGAATGTTTCCAGCTGCCCAGCACTTCAGAGTGATGTAATGGTGAACATAAAACGTACCTCACTGACAAGAACCAAGGAGCCCAACTCCAGAAATTTACAATCCACAGAGGATCAACAGCTTTGATTCTGGAGATCTTAAAGGTGAGTGTTCTAAAATACCCTCCTGTCTGTGGTGAGGAAACCCTGGACACCCACAGCTGTAAATAATCTGATCTATTTCTTACAGCCACCAAGGCAAAAACCTAAACTCCAAATTGAACTGGCTTTTTTGATTTATAACCTTGGCCAAAGAAGCAAGCTCAGAGATGGGGCTTCTGGAAATAATGGAGGCATATCTCTCAAAGGAGATGGCAGGAGGGAGGATAGGAAGAATAGTGAGTGGAGGGGCAGAGAGAGAGAGAGAGAGAGAGAGAGGAAGAGAGTTTCAGATTGCAATAGTTCTAAGCAGCTGCTTCCTTGAGTAATAAGGAATTGCTTTTCAGAATCACAAACAAAACATACAAACTGTTAGAAAAACCAGGAATTGAAAATATTACTGATTTATGAAAAATTCTCTCTAAAGTAGGAATTGAGATTCCTACTGCTCATCAAATTCACTCAACAGAGAGCTTATTTACAATTTTTACTGAAAGAAAAGTTTTCTTAATTTAAATAATATTTAGTGTTGAAGAATCTCTTGCATTAGAAGATATTTGGCATTCATGAACAGTTCACTTTTTCCTCTCAGTTGTTCTTGATCAGACTGTAGAAATATGAACTATATGTATGCACCACCACTGTTCTTATAGCAGCTTGGAAATTAACAGGCATCATCATACTATGGCTTCAAAAATGGATGGATACTTGAATGCTAGAACTTCTGGTAATGTGTTCAGGGAAAGTAGGTAGCAATATGCGCAGTATAGTGAATAACAAAAATGCTGACAACACTCACACCAAATAGATGACTACTTTAGCTTTACATTTTAGCAAATATGAGCCTAGTAAGATAAGCGACTCATGCAAGAAATCCCTGCCAAAAAGCTACAATTGATGTTCCTGACTCCCAATCTTAGCCTTTTCTAGTACATATGCTTTATTCAATCTCAACCTTGAATGGGTCGCATTTCAGAAAAACTAGTGATGCCTTCAGATATTGTATGAGCAAGTGATTTATTTTACCCAACTTCCAAACCTTCTGCAAAAGATGCCTATAGTTTCTATGAGGTAAAACAGTGGTCACTTTACTCATTTATCAAGTGCAGGACTCCTCTACATTGCCAAGTTTAGACACAGCAGAGAAAGTGCCAAGGTGTGAGGGTAGGGGCTAGAGATAGGTTCAGTGCTGAAGAACATTTTCTGCCATTGCAGATGATGTGTGTTTGGATCCCAGTGTTCACATGACAGCTTCAGGACTGGGCATCCTTAACTTCACTTCCACGGAATCCATCATCTTGTTCAAAACTTGGCAGACATCAGACATAGTATAGTTACAAACACTTATACCCATAAAATAAAAATAAATATATCATTAAGGTATAAGAGTATAGTGATTTTATATCTCCTAATTGAATTAATACTACTAAGAACAATGTGGAATTGAATAAATTGAAAAGCTCTGCAGCTTTGAATACTTTCAAAAGTTAAAGTGTAGTGTTTTGTATGAGCCAACATGAAAAAACTGAATGTAATGAAATTCTAGCATATACTGCTCTATATTATGTTGAATTTCAGTAAAAAATGTACAGAACATTTTTAGCAATCACTTGGCATGCCTTGTTAGTTACCATCTGCAGTTTAAAGACAAGTCGACGGAGAAGCCATTTTGTTCCCTGAAAGTGGTTTAAAGAAAAAAGTCAAGGGTAGAGCCACCCCCTCTTCTCCATTTGTAGATTTGTTCACATCACTCCATCACCTGATATCTTTCCCAAGATTATGCCCTTATGGTTTTGATCAGCATCCGGTATGGATGAGCATTTTCAATATCTACTTCTGACTCCCAAGTCTGTGCCTTCAGAAAAAATGTATTTACACCTGAGAGAGCAAAGAAGTCACATAAATCCCAAAGACTAAGGCTTTACAGCAAACACAGCTCTGTTCTTTCCACCCTGTGAACCAGCAAGCACTAGAGCAACATGGTTAACTGATGGGCCCCTAAAGCTCAGACTACCATCACCCACTTAGAGCATTCGGGGACCTCTTCTTATATCAATTATATAATATCTCTGACCCTTTCTAACACATCCTCCACTCACGACAGGGAAATTTGGGGGAAGTTATATACAAAGTTGATTTTGTTTTTCTTCCAATACCTCCTTTTCTTCCACACAGAAGCCTGAGTACACACCACGATTCAATGACTTCTTCTCTCAGTACACTTGGCCTATGGGGCCCGTTCAGTCTTTTCTCTCCAGCTTTCTCTGACATTTTGTGTCCTAAATCTTACTCAAACCAAGAAACCAACCGTCATTTTTGTGAACATGTGATGTTCACAAATGCTTTGTTCTCTGGTGGCAATATTGCTCCCTCTCCTCTTCAATTATTCCAATTCCAGATAATGTCCAAGGTATGTTTAATTATCGCCCCGCCCCTTATCCTTTAGACAGGTCAGGGTCTCATACTATTACCTCTCAATACAGCTCATGTCTTCTTTGCAATAACTTAACTGCATTCTAACCATGTAATCAAAAGTGTGTTGTTACTTAATGGGAATATATGCATGGGAATATGGGACACTTAGTGACAATGCTATGTAGAACAGAAGTTAGAAACAGGTGACCTGAGAAAATACCAGAGAATTCTATTAAAGTTTCCATTTAGGTGCCAGCTTAGGGTTGACAATCTGAATGGGCATGATGCTATTTTGCAGACTTTATAAGTAGTTTATACAAAACTCTCTGGATATGACGTGTTGCTCTGTAACCTAGAGTATACCATATTCCCTTGCTGAATAGTTGTATTCCATGACTACCCCTCAAGGTTCTTGGGGTTAGTGGTTCAGAATCTTAGTTTGGAGCTCAGAAGGATGAAAATTCTTCCATGAGTGAACAGAGCAGAGTCTTTCTCTGAGATTTGAATATTACATTTCTGTCCTTATTTATTTAGTGAGAGGTGGAGTATGTGCAAGCCATGGCATATATGTGGAGGTGAGAAGACAACTTTTAGGAGTTGATTCTCTATTTCTACCATGTTGACTCCAGGGAACAAACTCAGGTCCTCAGGTTTAGAAGCCAGTGTCTTCCCACACTGAGCCATCTTACTGCCCAGAAAATTTCCTCTGAACTTAAAGCTTTGTTTACTGTCTGAGCACATGGGTCATCTCACTTCTGAGAACCAGGAGACAATCAAAGACATCATCTACATTGATAGGGGTAACTAACCAGATTCACCATGAAGAACTGACTTTTCTGCTTCCAAGGGTTTAGCAAGAGACATGTGGAGCTGAGAGACACAGGGCACCTCTTGGTACTGTCATGACTGGAAGAACAATAGAAGAGTACTGGCAACAGCCATACATTGAAAATGGTCAGAGGCCCCAGGAAGAACAACGTGGACCTTACAAGCCAGTTCACCAACTGGCTGAGCGGGAGGACCATCTAGAATGGATAGTGAAGACAGAAATCATGAGCAATGTTAATGAGCCTGGGACCAGCTGAAGAAGAGACTACAAAAGACAGCAGCCTAATGTCTTTCTGATGAGCCACAACAGAGGGGTCACAAGACACAGTAAAAGTGTCCTTGAGTTGGGCAGGAGGTAGAAAGTGCCAACACCTTTGATTCACTTCAGACCTGTGTTGTAACTCTGTGAGAAGGTCCGTGTGTCCTTGCTGTGCCCACCCCAATTCATATGGCACTCCCATACTTCTGCCTTTGAGAAGTTTCATAAACCAAGGCATCTCTGACAGCCCACTAAGTAGAAGACCAGACTAGAAGTACAGAGGAGTGTACATCCTTGGGGAACCCTCAGTATATAGCCACGTGTACAAGTCTAATGGAAGCAGACTACTTGCAACAACATAATTTAACAATATCTACTCATGGACTCAGTGCTAACCAGCTTTATGATTTGTAGGGCACTGAGCTTCTAGCTTGACAGATAAGAGAGCTCTACTGTTTTTGTCTGGCTTTTTGCCTGCCCACCTAATCTGAAGACTATTTTCCCATTTGCCCAATTATCTAGATCACTTATCCCCCTCCTGTTCCTCCAACTTGGAAAAATAACATTGCAACAAGTACCAGGAAGAAAAAGTACAGTGACAGCTTCAAGCCAAGTATGTATTTTTAGAGTAAGGAAGAGAATGTTTTTTCTGATTTTCCACCTGCAAATCTCCTAATGAGCTTAGCTATTCAAACTCTAGCCTAATATTTTCAATATGTTTGTCAGTCTAATGTACTAGCTTTAAGCACTGGGATTTGAGTGAAGAGATCCATGTCACAATCGCTGCCACTTTTTGACTATGTCTTCTAGAGTCCACCACTCTATCTAGGTGCAATCCCATTTTTCAATGTGTAGAATGAGAATGACCAGGCAGAGTTTCCCGCTGCTCTAGAAAAACTGAATGATTAACCCATGTGAGAGAGCTCGGCCTGCAACAAGTACAGAGGAGAGTTCTAGAGAGAGAGTTGGAGAGGAAACGGCTTTCCGACAGAGAAGGGGAATAACATGGAAACATGGGGAACACGTATGAACAGAAACGGCTCACGATGCAGGCTGAGGTGCATGCCCTAATCCAGGCACCGTGAGCTGGGTGGCCAGGAACAGGTCCCTTCTCTGTTCTCTTTTCTGTTCCATCTCTACGATGTTGTCCTTAAAGCTGCCCTGAGTGTTAGCTCTCCTGGACTCTGTAGCAAAGAGATTTGCTACTGCCTTCAGTGCCAGTGCTCCTTTCTACTCAATGATTTGCACCCCAAGAAGCCACTCTTGAGACTGAAGGAGATAGCAAAGTTCCCTCACCCCTAATGCCAAAGGAGTAATTGTTTCTCCATTAATTGTATCATAAGATAAAAGCATAGGCAGAGCCAGAATCCTGCCCTGAGACTGCACTGACAACGTTCAGAACCACTGTCCTAGAGTTGCAGGTTTACGAGGAAAAGAGTGACTCTATGAGGTACCCATTAAAAACAAACAAAACCACCAGGAACAAGATTAACTCGGTTCTTACTGAGCAGAGTGGTCTCCTTAAGTGTTTTCTGGAGTACTCATGGGTCCCGATACTTTTGTTCCTAATTTATGGAGGAATCCATTCTAGCCTAATGCCATTTTCCCATGATTCAACATTTAAACCATCCCTCGAGGGAGTCCAGAAATACCCTTTCCCTTACTTAAAATATTCTGTTTCCTCTGCTATAGGGAGACCACCCTTCTCTGGACACTTCTTCATGGTATAAGAAGAACAAACTCTGGACACATCGTTATATAAGGAGACCAACTTCTCTGAACACCTCATTGGAGCTTCTGCTGTCACCATTCTTCTCAGATTCTAGGCTGCACTTAGGTGAGGAGGTTTTGTTGTTGTTGTGTTTGTTTTCTGCTGAGAACAGATAGATTTCAAGGAAAACCTGTCTCAGGGCAAATTCAGGTAGAAAGCCTTCTTTCCCAAACATTACATTGAAAAAAAAACTTATATCTAAGTCACACTAAAATTAAAAAATATTTTATAATATGATTTTCATCATTCTATACACTTAACTGTCTATTTTATTCAAACAAGACTCTCCCTGATGGTAGGACTCTGGAATCACCCAGAAATAATGCAAGCTTCTGCGCCCTGGGACTTTGAAGTTGTTGCCCAATCACTGTGCTGCAAAGGGCAACGAAGGCACCCGCCCTTGGTGAGAATCTGTGTTTAATCAGGCAACATTGCTCAGGAGATATGCAAGCGGCATGCGCCCATTGCCCTTGACCTAGGCTCCTCGTTACTAGCTCACTTATTGATTTCCACACAGCAGCTTTTTGACTATCACAGAGATGGAAGAATCTCGTGATATAATGTGTGATCCACAAGTCTGGAATATTTGCTCTCTAGGAAAGATTTAATGAGCCTAATTTTATAAGTAATATGATTGAGAGTACTTTCCTGTGTTTTTTTGTCTTTTTATCTAAACCTTACTCTAGTTAACTAACCAAATGAAACCATAGTCACTTCTTACTATAGTGAATGCAAATTAGGAACACAGTTGTTACATAGATTAAATAACCAGAATTAAATAAACAGAATTAAATCATGACACAGAATCCCTAACCTTATGCCAACTGTGTTCTTATCTCTCATGTAATGTTTCTGAGTTTTGATGTAGAGCTTGCTTATCATATGATTTTGTTTAGCTAAAAAATTAAGATAGCATGATTTTGGCAGAAGTAATTGGAAAGTATATTTTATGTCTGAATATTTTTCATCTTTGGTAAATGTTTCCGTTATAGAATTGACAGGATGATATATGCTTTAGCATTTTATGTAATACTATAATAATACATATTATCAAATGTATAATAAAGTATAATTTAAAAAGATCATTTAGAAGTATATTGCCATAACACATTTTAAGGCAGCTAAAGAAATCATTTGTCCTGTATCTGTACTGCAGTCACTGGTTATTGGGCAATAAAATATTGCATGTTCAAACTGAAACATATTGTTTATACTGGATTTCTAAAACACTATAAAAATAAAAGGGAACTTTATTAACAATAATTTTAAAACAATATTCAACATTGAAATTGTAGGTATAATACATTAAATAAAATGTGCCCTATTTTACTATTTTTTTTTTACTTTTCTGAAGCAGGATCTCACTGTATAGCTCTGACTAGACTAGAACTTGCTATAAAAACAAGGCTTGCCACATACTCAGAATCTATCTGCCTCTGCTTCAGAATCTATCTGCCTCTGCTTCCTGAGTACTGTGATTAAAGGTGTGCATCTCTATGCCAGCTCCTCCTCCTCCTCTTCTTCTTCTTCTTCTTCTTCTTCTTCTTCTTCTTCTT
>LOEQ01007301.1:10727-36498 GCA_001685075.1 Bramus lutescens | reverse complement strand
TGGTGATAGATATGGATCTATTTTCATTCTTCTACATGTTGAAATCCAGTTACGACAGTACCATTTCTAGAATATGCTTTCTTTTTTCATTATATATTTTTAACTCTTTGTCAAAAATCAGGCGTTTGAAGGTGTGTGGGTTGATATCTGGGTTTTTTAATTGATCTAATTGTTTCTCCTGTCTGTTTTCATGCCAATACTAGGCTGTTTTCATTACTGTAGCTCTATAGTAGAGTTTGAAGTCAGGGATGGTGATGCTTCCAGAAATTCTTTTATTGTACAGGATTGTTTGGGCTAAAATGTGGTACAGACCTAAACAGAGAAGTCCCAACAAATGAATCTCAAATGACTGGGAGACTCTTAAAGAAGTGCTCAATGTCTTTAACCATCAGAGAAATGCAAATCAAAACAACTCTAAAATTTCATCTTCCACCTGTCAGAATGTCCAAGATGAAAAACACTGATGACAACTTATGCTGGAAAGGTTATGGGTTAAGGGGAACACTCCTCCATTGCTGGTGGAAGGGTAAGCTGCAAAGTCACTTTGGAAATCAGTACGGCAATTTTTCAGAAAATCAGGAAACAACCTACCTCAAAACCCAGCAATACCACTTTTGGATATATACCCAAAGGTTGTTCAATCAAACCACAAGGACATGTGCTCAACTATGTTCATAGAAGCGTTATTTGTAACAGCCAGAACCTGGAAACAACCTAGATGCCTCTCAACCAAAGAATGGATAAAGAAAATATGATACATTTACACAATGGAGAAGTACTCAACAGTAAAATAAATGGCATCTTGAGATTTGCAGGCAAATGAATGGATCTAGGAAAAAAAACATATTGAGTGATGTAAACCAGACCCAAAAAGAGAAATATAATAAATACTCACTCATAAGTGGCTTTTAGATATAAAGCTAAGAAAACACAGCCTACAGTCCACAACCCCAGAGAGCCTAGACAAAGAGGACTTTAAGAGAAACGTACATGGATCTACATAGGAAGGAGAAAAAGACAGATCTCCTGAGTAAATTGGGAGCATGGGGATCATGGGAGAGGGTAGAAGGTGAGAGGAGAGAAAGAGAGGGGAGCAGAGAAAAATGTATAGCTCAATAAAAACATTAAAAAATCTTTAAAAATTGTTAGTAAAATATCAAACAAATGAAAAATAAAGTATAAGTATACTGGATTTCTAAAATATCACACCACTCAGTGATTATTCCTTGGTGGAATGTATTTGAATTTTTTCTCTCCCTGGCATGTTTCATGTAGCTAATTGAACTAATTGAGAAGGTACAATTTGCAATCGCAGTTCAAACCTATAGGACCAGAGTTTGGGCATGTAGAGTCAGGGAGTTTCTGCACAGAAGCATGAAGTATCTCTCAACTCCCTCCTGAATGCTTTCTCCAGCTTAACACTCTGTCTGGGAGGACAGGGAACTCTTACTGACTTCAGCATCAGACTTGGCACGAAGACTGCCTCTGTGTCATAGAGTCTCACTTAGCTTTGGCTACCATAGCCAGGACTGACCGTTGGCTCTCTACCCATGAAAGCATGCAGAGTCTTCTCAACCCCCAGCTCTGTCACAACTCTTCCCTGAGTATTCCAAGGTGCTGTTGTACATGGGAGGAGAAATTGTAAGCCTTTGTCTGGCAGTCAGTTCCCACTGATCTCAACAGAGCTTCCGTACTTCGACTCTTCAATTCCTGGACCTCTCTGATATCTATGTATCCAGTCCTTGTTCCTGAATGGCATGAGTCACACACACACACACACACACACACACACACACACACACACACACAGAAGAGGAACACTTCCCTGGCAGAATTCTACCAAGCAGTGTTTCAGATTGATTCTGCATGAGCTCCAAAGACATCAGGAGTAGTGCAATTAGGTACATATCCTGGAACATCTGCTTGCAACCTGAAGACCTGCCTTAGTCTTTGAAGTGCCTTCACTCGGGTAAAACTGGACTCTAGAGCATAGAAAAGAATTTCCATACAAGCTAGTATGGAGCCCAGATAGAGTTTACTAAAAGAACATTCAACAGATTGTATGAGCTATAAAAGAAGAGCTGCTTGGGAATAAAGTTGACACAAACACATTTATTTTAATGGTTTTCATACTGTTGCTAATGAGTTAAAGGATTCCTTATATGTTTTATATGCTAACCAACCCTTATTGGATCTCAGATTTGAAAATCTTTTCTTCCAATCTGTAGCTGCGTTGTATTTAAGCAGTACGTCTTATTGTGACATTTTTAGTGTCATCCATACGTCACTGTAGTTTGATCTTATCTGCTTCCCACTCTACATCCCTATCCCTCTTCCCTCATTTTGCTGGTCCCCTCCCTCTGCTTTGATGTCACATGTATCCCATTAACCTTTATCATCTCCCCTCCCCTTGACATGCCTTCCCCTCCCCTCACAGTCTCAATGTCTTAAAAATGGGAGGCTGCCATTTGTATGCACAGACAAGGGGGATGGTGAGCTGAACTGGCATACTCTTGTCTTTCCTATTGCTCATGTTGCTGTGGCACCTCTATGGGACTCGTGTCCAAGGTCTGCCAAAGCAGTGTTTACTTTAAAAGCTTCCCTCATTTGTGTAGCAAGAGCCTCTCCAGGCCAAATGCAGCTTTGCCGTGTGCGATGGCCGGGCTTCCTCTCCTGCCTTGATTACACCCAGATGGAAAGTTAAGAGTTCGAGGGAGGGGCTGGAGAGAAAGTTAAGAGTTCGAGGGAGGGGCTGGAGAGATGGCTCAGCGGTTAAGAGCATTGCCTGCTCGTCCAAAGGTCCTGAGTTCAATTCCCAGCAACTATATGGTGGCTCACAACCAACTGTAATGTGGTCTGATGCCCTCTTCAGGCATGCACACAGACAGAATATTGTATACATAATAAATAAATANATGAATGAATGAATAAATAAATAAATAAATAAATAAATAAATAAATAAATAATAAAAAGAGTTCTCGGGAGTGAGCTGCCTTCTGAGTGCTTTGGAAATGCGAGAAGCAGCTACGACATTGAGATCTGTACAGGCAGAAGATCTGCCTTCATACTTCTGGTCCTTCTGAGTGTTAATCACTGTGCTGGACTAACACAGCTGTAGATGTCAATTGGATTGAGGAAGCTACAAGTTCTGAAGCTCTACAACAATGCTTGGTAGACAAATGGCTCCACAAGTGGTTTCACCTAGTGACTACAGCTCAGAGCTATCAGACCCCAGGATTACACTGAGTTCATGCAGTGTGCTCTGAGCCACTGAGGACAGGGTTATCTTTCCCTGAAAAAAATGTCTCCTTCACCTCTCTACACTAGGAAGCCTTCTGGATGAAGCCTTGTTTGAATTGGATCAAGTGTGCTGCCCATCTTTTCTTCTGCATTTTGGGGGCATCCTTTATAAAGTTTTGAAACTCTTCCTCTATTTCCTTCTTTTGGATAGTCCTTATTTTTCCAATTCTGACTCTTTTCTCTCAGCAAGTCACACAAAGGCAGTTTTGGTCCACCTCTTACCTGAGAGTTTGCCTTTGCAGCTTGTAGATTATTTACCTTGCTGTCCAGAGCACTTGATTTGATTAACTAAATTCACTCACCCAATTTTCCTTTTGTTAATATGTACTTTTGGTATCATAGTTAAAACCTCCTTGGCAAGGCTAATCTCAGCAAAATTTGTCTTCTTGGGGGGTTTAAGGTTTTAGGTTTCATTTTAATACGTTTTGAGTTTATTTCTTCCCTTCATTTTATTTTATGTATTTTGCTATTTGGCTTATATGTCAGTGTACCATGTGTATATGGTGCCCATGGAGGACAGAGTGGGTCTCAAACTCCATGGGACTGGAGCTATAGAGAGATGTAAGCAATCTTGTGGGGGAGTGGGAATCAAACCCAGGTTCTTTCAAGAGCAGAAAAATCACTTAATCACCGAGGCAGCTCTCTAGCCCACCATTGATCTTATCTATGATGTGAATCAAGAGTCCAGTTTCATCCTCTTGCTAATTGATATTCAATTTTTCAAATACTATTTGCTGAAAAGACTAATATTTCCTTAATATAGATTCCGGGCATACTTGTTGAAGATTAGTTGACCATATATGCTGAGCTCTTTCTAGACTTCTCTGTCTCTTAATCAAAATTGTATCTACAACCAAAAAAGACAAATCTATTATTTAGGAAATGGAGATTTGGCCAAATGATAGAGTATGCTTTAGCGTGCTCGGGGCCCTAGCTTCAGTCCCTAATATTGCCTAATATTGCTAAATAACTAAAAAACAAACCCCAGTCATACAGATGGCATGATCTTGATTATAGTAATAGAGATATCAGATTCCAGATTCAGTGCAGTATGTGAGAATCATGTGGTTTCTGCTGTTTCAAGATTGGATATACCTTTTCTGTGTTACAGACTCCTACACTCTGTAGTCCATAAGCAGCTGAAATTATAAATTGGCTCATTAATATTTATTGCTAATCACTCTTTAAACACCTGCTTTGTGCCATGCTCTCTACTAGATTTGGAACTATTAATTAATACAATGTGCCATGTTTCTGCAATCGCCTTATATCCTTTAAAATGCACTGATCATTGAAAATGCTAAACGATCAGAAGTTAATAATTTGTTGTAGTAATTGATTCTTGGTTCTTAGGCTGTGGAAAAACTGAAGCAATGAATCTTTGCAGTCCCACCATTTATTCTAATGTCAAGATATCCTTGTTATAATAGTTTTGAAACGCAATAGTAAAAGTGAATCAGGAAAAAGGGCAGATGCTGAGATGTGATCCAGTCACTGGTAGACAGTGCAGGTGTTCCTGGCTCAGGAGATCCTAAGTCTTAACAGACATGTGTGTCAGAAGGCCAGTTTGAAATTAAACACAGCAGGAGTCCTGACAGAGGCAGTAATGGCAGGACCTCACAGCCATGGTATTTAGCTATGGGGGTTATTTCTCAGACTCTCAAGTGGATGGTTCTTTGCCACGCCAGCACGGCAACTGTCGTTCTTCTGAGCGAGGGACGTCGGGATTAACACACAACACAGCTTCAGGTTCTACAGACAAGCCCTTTATTCCACTTTCTCACAAGTATATATAGCCCTTAGCAGAGAGGCCAAACCAGCAAAAGCAGTAAGCTCATCACTGTAACTCAACGGCTTAGGGGTAAACATCCTTAGAAACATTGCTGAAAACAACAGATTGTTCCTGTTTTTGTTCCTGTTTTCAACCAACTGCAAGAGTGCAAAACAGATCAAGTGAGGACGCAAAGGCCTGTCCTCTAGGGACCCAACAGTTCTTGATGGTTTCATGCTTACTATATAATGAGCCCAAAGTCTGAACTTCTACATATTTGCTTTTCTGCAAGTTGTTTTTTTTTTAGAAGTGACAGGTTTACTTATAAATTGTTATAATAAAAACTGTGGTGATACTTATTATCTATGCCATTTTCTGGTGTGAATGGCAAATTGTATGATGATATTCACCGTCTACCCCATTCCCTGGTGCTAACCATAGCTTCTGCTTCTTATGATACTGTGAGCCCATAGAATTCTCTTCTTCTTTTCAAGATTCAGTTGTTTTCTACACTCATATATATTATGGATTTGTGGATTTTAACAGCTCAGAACAGTTATAACAGGCCCTCCTCCTGCTCCTATAAAACTTGGCTTTCATAAGATTTTTTTGTAAAGATTACATTGCATTTCTTTCTCAGTTCTTCCAAGGTTGTTTCTCAGAAAGCCAGAGGATTACATTAATTCTGACAATCCTTAAAGAAAGCAGAGACAGAGCAAATTTTGATTTTGTTGTCCCATTAGGTTTTGTAATCACTACTGAAATTTATTTAAATTCAAAATGATATGGCTATATTTAGAATAACACAATAATTAAATAAAGAAAATATCATTAGTTTTGGACAATGTGAAGATGGCATCCCATGAGGGTTAAACAATATATGTAATAAAAATATACAAAAAAGTAAAAATAATAAATAAGCAAGTCTGCTGAGAGCTGGGAGTCAGAAAGAAGAGACACGTTAAGGTACTACCATGGAGTCCAGTTGATAAGCCACATAGGAAGAAGCTCTCTTGTCTATCAAGCCCTGGAAACTCTGGAATGACAGATCATACTGTTTGGTTAATGGGACAAACTTTCTGAGGAATATAGGTAGCAATAATTCAGTTTATTTTCTTCTCTAATTCTTCTCTGAACACCAACCTCTTTTCTTTCTGTTGCCATATGTTTCTCCTTGTTGACAAAATATTTTTATTTTATTTGTAAAGCAGAGTAAACAAAATATCCTGATCAAGTGGTCAATGTAGTTGAAGACAGCACGATTTTTAAAAAGATAAACTGAGTTAGTGAGCAGAAACCATTAGTGTCTCACAGAAAAATAAAATAACATGTTTTCTCAGCAAATGAAAAGAAATAGCATTCAAAAATGTGTGGAAAGTCCTGGAGATTTGTCCTTAAAAATGAAATTTTGGGTATGACCCCAAAAGACTGTATAATAAAAGCAAATTAGGTGAGTGAGATTCATCAGCCCAAATACTGCTGTACAGAAAGGTAAATAATCCAGAGGCGAAGGTAAACATCCAGGCAAACGGTGAACTGGAAGCTGCATCTATCTAACACAGCAAAGAAAACACTCAGAACAGGCAGCTACTAGCTGGGGAACCTTGATGCTTGAGTGCGAGATTACCAGCGCTGTCCTTAGCGCACACTTATCGAGGCCCAATCTGGTTCCCAGAGTCATAGCTTTATCCTTCCTAACCAGAATACCAGCTAATGGCACACTGCTGCAAACTTTTGTGTCCTCCCTAGACACAACAGTGCCACAATACAACACACTGAAGCCTGTGCACTCCAGCAACTCTCGGACAACAGAAAATTCATCTCCAGTTCCTCTTTCCAAACACCCTAGGCTCTGAAGTTGAACGGCTCCCATCCACACCACCAGAAACAGGGGTATCTTTGAAAACTACTCCCAATTTCTCGACTAATTTTTACCAATTCTTACGAAAGTGTAAGGTTGGTTGGACTTGGCTGTATTGCTGTTGAGCCTTTCTTCACATTTCTTAGCATTCAATATGGCTGCAGAATAGCACCCTGCACTAAGCTTGGTGGGCAGCATAGTAATATAGGCTGCACATGCTGGGAAAGAGAATGTCTGTTCATCTGCTTCTTGAAACTCCTCACATGCAGCAGGGAACACATCACAACAAGCAAACAGCCAAGTTGACAAGTTTCGGGAGTGGTGATTTTCCTGCCATTTTAGTTACCCCATCTCTGAGTCCAGTAAATCCAGCTAGAGTCCTAGAAGCCATTGACTTAAGGCACATGGTGCAAAGCTAGGCTGTGCTGATCATTGCTAGTACCTCCAGTATCAGAGGTCAGACACTGATGGAAGCTTCCATGATGTGAGATTCCTCCCTCCTGAAACCTGGCTTCGTAATGGGACAGGCACAGCACTTCGGAACGATGTTGCTTGTACAATCGCTCATGTATCTCTGGCGCAGAGTGAGGTGCCAAGGGATCTCCATTAGGCTATCAAAGTATTTAGCTGGTAAGATTGTTGTCAAAATAAAATTAAATAATTTGAAGAAAATTCTTACCTCTATAAGTATTGAATCTCTATGGAACTCTGTGGAGCAGGTTAATAACCCAGGTGATTCAACTAATATTTATTCATCATAAGTCTGTGATCATATTCAGCTTTGTGTCATGGATTAAATGTTTCACTTTAGGTATTTATTTATTAAGAATATTTCCTTTGACTCTGGCTATATATAATAGGGCAGATATAGCCATGGAGTATAGATATAATGTGATAGTTCTTCATTAGCCAATGATGCATTCTCCAAGAAAATGTCCAGAAAAGCTATCCTGTCATATACTCAAGAAAGTGTCTACAGAAAGAAAAGACATCAAGAGAAGGTGAAGGCCCTGAATTCAGGGAACTTTGGGAACAGGACAATGCTATTCCAGAATCCAAACTATTTCTACATCTGTATCATAAGAAAACAGCTGGAGACATAGCTCTATCTATATTGCCACCATCATCTTTCTTTCACCACTGTAGCTACCTACAGGTTTCATCTCGCCACTGCTATCTCACTCATTGCTGTAGCTGTAGACTGGTTTATAACAAGCCAGACCAAATTTGAAGCCTTTTAACTAAAATAACTTAACTTGGTCACAATTCTGTGAGCCAGAAATTTGTGAGTAGTGTCCAGAAAACTAGTTGTTTTTAATCATCGGGGATCAAAATGTCCAAGACACTTTGCATACAGCTGTATTCATAGGAAGCTAACATAGGCTAGATCTATGGATGTTTCATGCAACTGGGTGTGCCTCAGAGTACTTTCTCCATGTATCTAGTTAAGGATTTGTTTACATCACAGAAGACTACATGTTTACATGATATCCAAGTTCCTTAGTGATATAAGCAGAAAATATGAATGTTTTATCATTTTTGATGGATAAATGGACTCCAGAGTAGAAGGGAATTATAGAAACCCAAAATTATGTTTCTTAATATATCCCATATACCCACCCAGAGTGTCCTTCACCAAGTCAACCCCAAAATGTCAACGTGTGTCTCCCCTTCTTAGTCTGTGAGTCATATTCTCTGCCTTGCAGGTCCCTGCTACCTGAAGTTAAAACAGTTTGATGAAGCCAAATGTTTCTTGTTTCAAATGCTTTATTGTTTCTGCTAGTTGGGGAGGGGATCAATATTAATGAAGAGAGAAGCGGTAAACACTGTTAATGAGGATGAAGTAGGAGAGACCCCGCTAATGTGGGCATGTGTTTTAGCAGGCAGGGAGGAAGATAGCAATGGATATGAAAGCCTGTATCTGTAATGCACATACAATAATCACAATATCAAAGCCAGAACTATGAGTAAATTTTGGCAAATGATGTCTCACAAAAATCTTTTTGCTTGAAATAAAGCCCAGAGACTAGAATAGAGTCAAAGCCCCAGTCAGTTAACTGCTGTAACATGTGAAGAATTGATTTTCTTATTCTCAGCTGTCAGAGCTGCTACAAAGAGTGAGTTTTAATTCTGAGGATGTTATTAAACTCCTTGCTTAACTGGCAGAAAAATGGAACTGCTAGCTCGGTGACGATAGGGCCAATGTCGTATTGAATGACACCTGTCAGAGTATGATGAATGACCCTCACTTCCCCACAATCCCCTGTTCTGTCACTCAGGTGAGGACCATTAATCTTCATCCTGGACCTGTCAGAATAGGAACCCATGAAAACAAAATGCTTTGAAGCATTTACCCACAAGATACATGGAACAATGCGATCTTCTCATTGTCAGAGCCATATCAAATTAGCATAATTTATTATGACTTCCCTTTCCCCCTCACTACCTGCCTCTGTACCACTCCCCAAAAGTAAATGGGGACTAGATGGGATTAGACAGATGGAGTATAGGACCAGACTGCCAACTACCAAACCCCCTGCTGAGTCTGATGGGCATGGGGGCATCTCTGCACACCAATCAAAAAGCTGGCAGTTCAATTACAGAGCAATAAAAGGACATTCATCATTCAATTAGGCACCTGTCATGGTTTCACAAAAGGGAAAACTTCTAACCTGAGACTCCAGGGAGAAGATGCTACAACCAGGAGACAGGGAAATAAATGAAAAAAAGGACAAAGTCAATTACTAGCCAACGAGTCAAAGGGATATACTTTAAAAAATAAAAAGAAAGTTCTCCCTAGGCAAAAATCAGAAAGTTAGATGGCCTTACGAAGATTAAAAGAGGTTAATATTAAGAGTAGCATGGTGCTCTCCTCTACAGTGCATCTCATGATTGAATTTCCCCTCTTGAAGCTGACCCGAAAACTGAATTTTATAAGAAAAAAGAATCAGGAGGAAAGAATAATACTGTTTCTCAAAAGCATTGTTCCTTAAATAACTAAGACATAAGGGCAGCGAGGAGAAAACCAGCATGGAGTTTGAGCTCCAATGTCCTGCTGCACTGAATGCAGGGATCACAAATGGTATTTTGGAAATGTGATGCTCTGCCAATTACTGAGCGTAAGAGTCAACAGAGTGGATTTATATGAATTTGTATGTATCAGTAATTAAATAAAAATAGGGTTTGTTACTAACTTTTAAAGTATTTTGAGGTTTTTTAAAATAAATTTATTTTTATGACCTACTATTTAGTTTTTACCTTCATTCATACTGAAGATTCCAAAAAGGCTTATAATGTAGGATAAGCAAACAGATCATGGACTCTTAAAGGCGGCAGTAGTGATGGCGATGATCTTAGACCCCACTCTCTTCGTCACTCTGAAAGTGGCTTTGTGGGTACCCAGAAAGGGAAGGAAGGATTGGATGCCATAATTCCTCCCTCTCTTCCTAGAATCACTCTATATCTTAACACTACCTGATCCAGGCTTAGACTTATTTCCCCCAAAGACTATTAAGACAGTAACACAAGCACCAAAGAAACATAGAGGAAGAAAAATGTCTTCTTGAGTCATAAAAGCTATAGTCATATAAAGAAAGTATTTCTGTTGCCAATGAAAGTTCCCACATGATCAGGGGTACAGGATTGGTGGCTGATTCTGATACTGTTGCTCTGTAATTGATAAGTTATTTCCTCTTGTTGTGATTTAGCTATAAGTTTTCTTCTCCATCCTTCACCTTCGCAGGCAGAAGATTTGAGATGTGGTTTTGAAAGGTCCTCAGATTATATCATGACCCCTTAACTTGATTTCAGGGAAGAATTTCTTCCTTTGCTTTTTCAATTACTCTTTTAGTTTACATTTTTTATTCTTCTTACTTTTTTTTACTTTAATAAAAATAAATAATAATATTTGTAAAACTTACTCTATATTTTCTCTAGATAAAATACACAGCCAAGATAAAATTAATTCTGAGAACAACTGAACTGTCTAACAAAATGTACAGTTTCTCCTTGAAAAATAGATGACCCAGGACATGGCGGAAAAACTTGAAAATGGCCTTCTTAAGTTTTAGGATCATTTATTAGGAGAATGGAAACATATGCTATATATTAGACCGACAGAAGTACACACCTGTGTGTACTTTAAATTACAGGGAATGCTCACACATGCACATGCATCTCACACTACACCATAAATATAGTCCTCTATATTTGAATTTTCATGTATTGACAATCATGAAACCACATAGCATGGACTACCTTCTGCTGTTCAGTGAGACATCATGGCAATTTCTCTGTTTTTGTTTCCTTAAATTTTCACCCTCTAAAATCTATATTGTGTTTTCTGGTTTAGGAGGCAGCAAACATACATTGTTAAATCCTTAGTGGACATAGGTAGAGAGGGAGGAAGGTATTTCCTACACCATCTCCCATCCTTTCCTTTCTTTTTATAGTGCTGGTGGTGCACAATGTCCTCTTACATCCTAGAGAGGCAGCAGCGGTTTTTCAGATTTGCATTTGGAAACTTGAAACACTACAATGCAATAAACAGGGTGAAGGGTGGAAGCAATCAGGATTATAAATTACTTAGTAGTCAAAACTTCCGGGAGGCCTGAAAGACAGCTCAGTGGATAAAACACCCTCCACTAAGCCTTACCAAGTTCCATAATGGAAAGGTCAGAGGTCAACCACCAAAGCTTGATCTCTGACCTTCATATGCATAGCCCATTGTGCGACATGTGCACACGCACCACACACACATAGAGAGAGTAAAGAAAATTAAATTTTAAAAACCCTTTAGAAAAATAAGATGACTTCTAAACTCAAATTTAAGTTCCTAACTAGTAAAAAAAATCATAATAAATCAATCACAGGTGACAGAATAAGGATTTGCCATTTTTATACATAACCAAAATGCATACATTTTTATGTGACATATTTCCTTGCCAGAAATGAGCATGCTTGGTTTCAGGAAAAAAAAAACATTTGTACAGAAGGCCTAATTATGAAACGAGAAATTAATAAACACTGGGTTTCATTTCTTTGAATTTAGCTTCTTCATCTGCAACATAAAAGAATTGAACTCATTTTCAACAATCATTTTACATTACTCATTTTCCAACACCTTTTTATTTAAGATTATTTTATACTTCCAAATTTCTACCCTGAACTTGTTTTTTATATAATTTTATTACTTAAAAAAATACCAATCCAAATTCCCACTCCTTCCCCTCCTCCTCCCCCCCCATGACCTCCACAGGCCCCTCCCACCCCATCCTCTCCAATCCTAAGAGGGAGCAATGCACCCTGCCCTGTGGAAAGTCCAAGGCCCTCCCTCCTACATCTAGGTTGATCAAGGCTTACATCCAAAGAGAATAGGATACCAAGAAGCCAGTACATGCAGTAGAGACACATCCAAGTGTCACTATCAGTAGCCCCTCAGTCTGTCCCAACTGTCAACCCCCTTCAGAGGGACTTGGTTGATCCCATGCTCATTCACTCCCAGTCCAGTTGGAGTTGGTGAGCTCCCATTAGCTCAGGCAAACTGTCTCAGTGGATGAACCCCTCATGGTCTTGACTTCCTTGTTCATATTCTCACTCCTTCTACTCTTCAGCTGGATCTTGGGAGTTCAGTCCAGTGCTCCAATGTGGGTCATTGCCTCTGTTTCCATCTGTTGTTTCTACCCTGAGCTTGTGCCCTCACAGTTATCCTGACAACTCTGGTGCTGAGCCCAGTGATGGTGAAAGGCTGGCCCCCAGTTACACCACCATGGAATGAGCCAACAATGAGTTATATTCTTTGGCTGTGGTAACAGCATTATGACCAAAGCTACTTATGGAAGAAAGAGTTCATTTTGGCTTCTGGTTCCAGAGGGATAAGAGAGCTCATCATGTCAGCAGGAGCAGAAAACTCACCTCAACCCCAAGCATGAAGAAGAATGAAAACTGGAAATGGGGAGAAACTTCAAAACCCCCTTTTTTATTAATTGATCATTGTTTTTTTTTCCAGCCCAATCACAGTTTTCCCTCCCTTCCTCCTTTCCTCCATGCCCCTCCCTACATCACTCCCATCTACTCCCTCTCCCTTCCCTTCAGAAAAGAGCACAAGCCTTCCATTTATATCAGCCAGCCATGGAATATCCAGTTGCAGTGAGACTAGGCAGCTCCTTTCCTATTAAGACTGAAAGAGGCAGCCCAGCAAGAGAAAAAGGTCCCCAAAATAGGCAACGGAGTTAGGGACAGACCCTGTTTTTACTGTTAGGAGTCTCATGAGAAGACCAAGCCATACAATTGCAATATTAGTGCAGAGGCTATGGGTGAGTCCCATGCAAGTTCTCTGATTGGCCCTGTAAGCTAGTCCTTGTGAGCCCCCATGAGCCCAGGTCAATTGACTCTGTTTTCTCATGGTGTCCTTGGCCCCTCTGGCTTCCATAGACCTTCTTCCCCCTCTTCCACAGGGTTTCCTCCTAATCCCAGATCATTTGACATACTTCCTCCAGCAAGGCTGCATCTCCTTATAAGCCCTCTAAACAACGCCACCAATTGGGGGTCAAGTATTCAAATGTCTGAGCCCAAGGGGAACATTTCTTATTCAAGACACCACAAGGCTGTACCCTAACTAACCCCATGCAGTCACTTTAAAGTATGTAGTGTAGATAGGACCCAGACAGAGTTCATGGCAAACTCCCTAAGTTTAAATCATTACCAGTCCCAGTAGTTTGCTTCCAACAAACATGAGAAGCTAGGCTGAAATCAGATAGAAGAACTTAACATGCAAGGAAGGGCAAATCAGTCCCAAGCTTGCACTTTCGTAATGTAGTCAACACTACAGCTATGATGATTTAACATTTTGAAATTGAATTCCATTTTTTTTGAACCACAAAACTCAAATGGGGGCAAAACATAAGAGAGTCAAAAACTGGTCCCTGGTGTGTTTTTTGCTGTCACACACACATGAGATGACTTAACACTGCCTTCTGAAAAGCATATCATTACTTTATATACTGATAAGAAACCTAAGCAAGACAGCTCCCCACTTCAGTTGCATTGCTTGCCTTCTAACACACCTTGTTTGTCTGACCACAGACACTGTCCTCTCTCCAGAGCATCCTTGCCCCTTCTGTCAATTACTTTGATTACTCAGTCTCACACTTAGTGCCTTTTTCTCTGCTTTCTTGCTTCTCTGGACCTTCAATGATAAGTCACCATGTGTTTTTCTGAAGATACGTTGAGTGAAACGATGCCATGCAAACAGTCCAACAATGTATAATTCCACCGAAATTACAAAAACTCATACAGCTGTGGCCGGGATAAATTATGTGCGTGCAGTGGCCACTATTACTGCTGCCTGACCGAAACCGAGCATAAAACATTGATGAGAAAGGGCATCCCAACTTCCGGGATGTAATGAAGGAAAAACGGGTTAGAGGATCACAGAATAGGACAAAGAGTGCTCATCTGTGCCAACC
Organism: Bramus lutescens; assembly: GCA_001685075.1. Lineage (NCBI taxonomy): Eukaryota > Metazoa > Chordata > Mammalia > Rodentia > Cricetidae > Bramus > Bramus lutescens. Next base: position 22,099 of record LOEQ01007301.1, on the reverse strand, counting down.
AGTTTGAGGCCCTCAAGTATCTCTGACCAGCCAGGCTTCCCAAGGAGTAATAACAGCAATAGCCAAAGCTTTTCTGCACTCAAGGCTCAGCATGACTCACTGGCAGGAGCCATTGCAAAGGTCTACAGAGAGGGCTCCCAGATGCAATTTCTGCAAATATGGCTGTAGCATTGTGACTGGTTGAGATTCGGTAGACTGAAAGCATCTTGGGGAGGTGGACACTTGCAACTCTACTCACTCAAAGCTAAAGAGCAGCCCTGGGTATTCAGCGTTCCTTCTGTTTGCTTGAGGTTCCATTTCTAAGAAAATGAATATCTTTGCTCTATTCTCTATTTGAATAGTTATAATGGGTGGGGCTAACACTAACTTGTCAATTTGCCTTTCAGGTAGTATTAACTCTACTGTTTCTATCCTTGTCTATGTAGGAAACCAAGAAAGAAAGAAAAGAAGCGTATTTCCAGTCCTGGGCCTCCTTGTCATCTCTAGTTACACGGAGTAACAGCTTTGGTCAGTCTGGATCAGTACCACAGCCCTTGTTGCTTTACCTATGGAAAGATGGAAAGTCGTTTTCTTGTTGGCCTTGAGCAGGCAAGTCAACCGGTATCTCAGCACAAGCCCATTCTGTTCTGTGCTTCGGAGCTCATCATCCTGAAACTCTCTGGTCTTCATTTGGAAAATGCACTGAAATGCTCTTACACTTGTACTCATCATAATTTTCTCCCTAAAACTATGAGTGATTTGAGTGTGTGACTGGTTTTAATTTCTATATGAATACAGAAAATAAGCCTTGTAGAACTGGGTACCTTCCAGACCTGTGTGCTGCATCAGACCTGCAGGAATATCTTCACTGGCACGATCCAGCTCATAAATGCAAATTGTTGGCTTCCTGTTTCAGTTAGCTTCAATGGAAACCTATTTGATTTCACTTGGAAACCTCTGGATAATGCTGAGGTCTGCACTTCAAAACCTTGAATATAAATAAGACTAAGCATTAGACATGACTCAGTCCTCAGATCCACTCTGTCATTCATTCACCCATTTAGTGTGAGTCATTCTCTAGCAACTCACAGTTTAGTAGGAGAGAATAAATACACAATTACAACACGGTGCATTTGACTTAACGGAAAGATAAGGGTAAAGCATCAGAAAACACAAAGTTGGGGTTTCCTTACTCTCTGACACTCGCAGAAGCTGCAATTCCTCGGAAACGCGACTTGCACTTTCACGTTCAACATCCCGGTTGGCTATGGCAAAGAGATGTATTGGACCACAGCAGAGGGGAGCTAAGGAACAGACGGCCGTGTTTACACTCCAAGTGAGGAAATGGAGGGTTAAAAAAGTAATCACACCAACGCAAAAAGAGGAGGACGCTAGCAAAGTATCGCGACTGCAGCTGGATGAATAATTGATGAGCTGATAGCCTTCCCGAGCATCTCATTAATATGATGCTGCAGGTTCATTAAGTACTATTCCAGGCTTGTCGTAGAGGGGCCTCCTGAGTCTTGATTAGAGATTGTGTGGCTTTGACTTCGGCGTCAGAACTTTGGGTTTTAGGTGGTGACCACTGCTTCTTAAGCCTCCATCATTTTAGCCCAGCCCTTTCGGAAGCCCTTCTCTATCCCCCTCACTAATCATGGGCTTCTAACCATGACAGTCAGTCCTAGTAAATAATATATCAAGATAAATGATAATTGTTCTCTTTTAAGTGTCTCCTAATGAACATCATAAATTAAAAATTAATATTGCAAAGACTGTATGAATAGCATCAAATCCATAAACAAAGCAGCGGGTATCAGGCTTGCAAATGAAAGCTAAACACCTCCCTTGTCCTCTTTATCATTTCCTACCCCAGCCTATCCTCCNAGCCCCTTTCCCAGCTCTAGCCTAGATTTTCCAAACTCAAATTCAAGCTACCAGGAATTACATCACAAGCAACACACATGCGTGTGCGCGCACACACACACTTTCTGGGTTTAGTGTGGCTTGAAGACTCAGTCAAAATTCTTCATTTATTTTCCTTAATCAAAAACCGGCTTTATATAGACAAAGTAGAGTTGATTTACTAAACACTTTCAGGAAGGCCCACAAACTAGGTCAAGTCCCATAGAAAGGTTTCTAAGAAAGTCACATTTGTTAGCCCCCAAAAAATCCTGCCCTACCTCAGAGAACTGAGTTTCAGACTAAGTCAACATTTTGCGAAAGACTGCACCACAATGTTAACAAAGACTTCTCCGCTCCGAGGTAGGATTATGGCTTTTCCTGCCTTCTCTCCCCTCTTATTTTTTCATTTAATGGTGCTTTTCTCAATTTCAACAGATTTCTACACCCACTATTATAATCTGTAATAGAAAAGAAAGAAAGCGTTATTCAGAAGTGAAGGACACTGTGGTCAGACCCACCCATCTGGTCACAAAGGTTACAATGGCTAATATTTTAGGAGCCTCTGTGCAATTCACTAGACACTAAAAGTGTGTTTAATACATACTGTGTTTTTCTTCTCTATCCATCACAGCAGCACTGAAGAGCAGATAACATAATTCCCACTATCCAATGGCCATCTAGAGGAAAGAAAGGCTTAGTCAATGAATTGTTTGAATCCCTTTTGGAGATGGACATATAGATTGTCTTGGCCAGTGACCTTATCTTGTGTATCCAGTTCCCCGTTAGATTTTCAAGTCCACAAAAAACTAGTGATTATGAGATGGCCTCATGTGTTTCTCAGTGCTGAGGGAGTACACTGATCCTTCCCGTGGAAACACTCCAGCCATAGGAGACAGTTGTATGTCTCACTGTAAATAAACACATGAGCTGTGTGCCTGCACACTCTAGCTGAGCTGCTAGTGGACTGAAAAGACCAAGTTCCCTAAGTTCTCACCTATTACTCCAGCAAGTCTCCATGTCTCTGAGTATTCTCTGCCAAGACATCCGCTTGCAGTACTCAGGCAGGAACTGCATCTGCTGTTCACACAGCTACTTAGGGAGAAAAGTCCGAAGTGACTCATTTTGGCAACTGGGCTACATAAGCAACAAAAGAGGGTTTCACTTGAGGCTGTTACAAGATTGCTTTCACTAACCTTCGCTGACTGTCTTTGTGATATACACACAATAGAGCTCTGGGCTGGCAAGGCAGCCTCTGGGATTCTCTCACAAATAGAGACCCTGTAGCTAAAATGTTATGACAATGAAATCCTAGACCTCCTTCTCCCTTGGACATCTTACAGCCAACAATGGCCATGCCTCAGCAAGCCAAAAGACATGTAAGAATAGGTTTATTAAATAAATTAAACCTGCTACAAAACCAGAAGAATTCTAAAAATAGCAGTAATAATGCTTTATTTTATTTTTTAAAAAATAACCATGGAAACTATAGAAATATAAATGCAAAACTAAGTGTTTATAATGTTCACTTTCACATCTGTCAACATTTTAGAGAACCTTCTGGAGCAACACAAACACATTCCTAGGAATGTTTAGTTCATGCAGAGAACACAGGGAGAGTGACAGCTTTCACCAGATTCAGGCACCAGATGAAAGGTCGTGGACCACAGACCTTTGGGACATGAAGAGAGCAGGAAAGCATGATGCAGGTTCAGGATGTTGCACCACTTTTCAAGGTCATGCATGTCGGTAGACTTCAAGAAATTTATAAGAAAAAAAAGAAATGAAGAGAGGGTATTTCTATTGTCCCCTTAGCATTCAAATAGCCAATCACTCAGTGTGAATCAGGAGCTCATTCAGAGAGAAGTTGCTAGTCAATGGCCTTTCTGCATTTTTTCAAGCAAAGTAAAATAATAAATTCAAATATTTCCCTATATTGTTCTGACGTGAGTCTCTGTGCTTTGGTTATCTTTTGAAAACCTTGAAATTAATAAGTATTAAGGCAATATGGTACATTTTAGCACTTACATATTAATAGATTTATGTTTGATGCAATATTGCTGTAACTATATATCAGTAATATATCTGTTTCTGTCATATCTATATGTATACATAAATACATACTCATATTTGTGTGTGTGCACATAATATATATATTGGGTTAGGATACTAAATATATTTTTCTGCTGTGCCACATTAAAAAATTATTAGAACTCCCTGCTATAGGATTTCTATTGGGTTCCAATCAATAAATAACAACAATAAAAATGTAAAATCAGAACTTCTCATTTAAATTTTGGCTACCATGCACTAAGCACCTATCCTTACAACCTAAAATATCTTTCTAGTCTGGTCTCAATACAATGTCTTGTAGATTATTCAAAAGAAAACAAAGTTATGAAGCTACAGCAAAGGGCAAGAGTGTCATAAGTGACCAGGAACTACAGCTTCCATGGGTTATGATGTCTGTTTTCACCTCCTCAAATCAAAGTTTGGGGATGAAATTTGCTTAGTTCCTGTTATATAGATTGACAACATTTTGCGCTGAGTTGATGCTGGAAGTACAGAACTCAGACTCAGCCACTAACAGGTCATCCAAAAAAACCACCTGACAGCATTCTTAACAATACCTCTGGCAAGAAGAACATCTCCTTTAAAGACGATTTATATGTTAATACTTGGGCATAGAAACCTTTCATAACCAAGAGACCCATAGGTGATTCACAAATTTAATGCCCTTCATCCTCATCTGGGCATTTGAGATCCTCCAAGGACTCCGAATTTCTTGTCTCAGAAAAAAAAAAAGTGCCTAAAGAGGTGGGAAAAAGAGAAGAAAGAAGAGGTGGAAGAAGAAAAACTAAGCCACTCTGGGCTTATTAATAAAGGATGGTGTCACCAACTCCAAAACCCAGATGCTATGAATTTACTTTGATTAAGGAATAATGTTCTTTGCTGTAAATTATTGATTCCTTTTATTTTTGCATGGATCTTTTCTTTCTGCTGTATCTGAATTTATATGCCCTCCCCCACCACACACACACACACACACACACACACACACACACACTGTATAAGCAAAGGGTATTTGAAGTCTAAAAGACAGCACCACAGAGGCTAGTCAAGTGTCGTTCTTGGGAGGTCTGGAATTAGCAGGTGCTCCACTCAACCACTCCAGTAACTGTGTCAGAACTCAATAAGCCAGCTCCAAAATCATGATTGCCATCTTACACAGCCGCAGCTATGGCATGCTGTGACAAGCTGAGCTGTGCCTCAGGGAACAAGATCCACTTCTGAGGGATGTTCTGTGTACAAGCAGCTAGAGGTCATGGCTTGTCTAAGGAAGTACAGCTTGGTAATTAAAGGGGCAAATCATGGAGACCTTGCCTCAATTTCCTTATGCAAAGAGGAACTAATACTGGAGTTGAAGTTACATGAAAGATTAAACTTAAGATTTTGTAGAGTTTGTCCCAATATCGAATACATAGCAAATAGTCGATAAAGGTGTCTGGTTTTATTATGGTATCACTGAATCCAGATCCTGATTTAAAAAAAGATCCAATATGATGAAGTGTTAAACAATGTATTGGTAGAGGCACATTCTGCGTACATAATGAATTTGAAAGATATTGAACTGAAACTTACTGCTGCTTTTGTGGTCCATTTTGTTTACTTGACTCCACCGAACGCCTTGGGAGAGTTAAAGGAAACCAATTGGTCAGGCCTAGATGATGAACAAGTCCTTGATTTTATGGGAAAACAAATGGGCAACCAGGAATGTATAGTATTGCAATGCGAAGATCTTTTGGCATGCTGTATTTGTTCCAAAATCCTTAGACCTGGCTACACCAAAGAGCCCTCATAAAGCATGAGTCTCTTACTTTTTGAGTGCTCATCACCTCTGTGGGGTCATTTTGTTATTTCAGTGAAGTAGAGGCAAAAGTAATGAGAGAACAGCGATTGGCTGAAGCATATGCCGTCTATACTAGCAACTTGGCCACTGTGTCTCGAATGGGATAATGAACCAGATGGCAATGCCACCCAGAAACCAACTCCCACGGGCACATCAGGTTAGTATTCACTTATTTTCAGATGCTGCTGGGGCAGTGAGCACGAGTCTTAATTTTACTATGTATATGTGCTGCATAAATGCTTGATGGGCTGACAGGAAGTATTTTTTGTAGGGTAGGAGAGAATAATAATACACAGTAATTGAAAGATATTTAAAGAATAGAAAAAAAATCATCCAGTCTATCCACAAACCACGCACTAGAAATGGATGAGGTTTTTTGGCATTTTGGATATTTTAGTGTTATAAAAATGTAGACTATAGAGCTATTATATCAAGTAATTTATGGAATGAATATTATAATTCATTGAATGTCACGACTTATCTTTTATTCATATAGTTACTGTTTCATTACCAGAGAGGGAGGTTTGTCAAAGGTTAATTATTTTAAATTGCTCTGGCAAACTTATTTTGATTTGTACAATTTTTTTGAATAATCATAAGTCTATCTATTCATACATCTTTATGAGGCATCTTTTTAAAAAATAATATTCTTTGATGAGGTGGTTAAAGCTAGATAAATGCATCCATGATATCTTTAAAATATATTCCCATTAACTCTGGATGTAGCTCAAAAAAGAATTATTATTTTTATTGATATTATCATTTATTTTAGAAGTTTTGCTTTTCAAGAAAAATAAATACAATAAGAAAATAGCCAGTACAGTGTGTGTGTTGGTGTATACTTGTAACCCCTGCACTTGGAAGGGAGAGTTAGAAGGGTGAGGAGTTCAAGGTCATTCTTTCTATCTACACAGTGAGTTTCAGACCAGAGTGATCTCCACGAGACCCTATTTTCCATATGCATAAATAGACATGGTTGTATGTCTATGTGCACAAACATATACACATGCTAATCTGTATGTATGAGATTATAAATATATATATATATATATGCATGCACACACACATACACCATTGAAATGTGAAATCCCCATGGAACTGGTTCATAGTTTCATTCATCTCTGGGCCACTGTTAGGAATACTCTTAAAGGGCAAATGAGAAGATTGCCAACATCTTCCCTGCTCCTCTACTTCTGTTTCTTACGAAACTGCCCCTCAGCCAGGGATACATTCTCTCAATGTGTGCGAACAAGGCCTTGTAGGAGATTGCTGAGCAACAAGACACATACCTTCAAAGACAGAAAAGAAATTTCTGATGATAAACTTAAGTCAGAAGGAAGTCAGACTCAAGTTAGAAATTAAGAAGACTACAGCGCATATTTCACGTGCATAGATTCTTCCCACCCGATCTTCTTCAAAGAAGCTTAGCTTCTCCCATGAGGCATTCCTCATTAATTGTGCCTATAATGGTTTTGTCATTCATCAAATGTTTGTGTGTTTGATTTGTATTTTATTAAAATGTAATTATTATTATGTGAATTCATTATTCGTAGCCATAGAGAGAATAATGGGAAAAAAGTCCCAGACTCATAATTAAGTTCAGTCGTTTTTTTACATGTAGGTTAGATACATTGTTTAGTCTGAGGTTCAACTTCTTTTATGTCATAAAGCACCAAGAGAAACAACTTATGTGCTTCTCAAATTCAGCAATCTGTCACCTAACAACTGAACACTTCCTGCAAGTTTACAGAATTCTGAAACGTCTACGCTGAACTAACGCTGCAAAGGGTGGGATATCAGGTAAGCACCATTACCATCCAGTTTTAGGAATATAGATATTAAATGAATTGGGTGGAATGTTTAACATAATAAATCATTATCTTTAGTGTATAGACTTTATATAATCCATTTCATATTAAAAGCCCCAAGGCTGCAAGTTATATAGATCTTTTAATTATTTTATTTTTATCTCATTTTCTTCTCATGTTCCTTTCTTTAATGAGGCTTATGAATGGATCCAGAAGGTAGAAATTTTTTCTTATATAATGCGGTTTGCAAAATACAGCTGAGTTTGTGTGGATATATTGCCAAAATAACTAGTATTTTTCTGTCAGAGAAAATAATAATGTACCATTAGAGAAATTATCACATTCAACCAGTTGTCCACATTTCATGCATGTGGCACAGATGTTTCTAAAATATAGCCTAAGAGGCATGGAAATAAAATGTCTGTTAAGTCTGTAGCCTGCTTATTCAAAGCCAGAGGACTGAATAATCAATTCTGACTTTGAGTCGAAAGGGCAAAGTGTTTTCTAGAGTCAGCAAAGAGTCATAGGAAGGACCCTTTTTTGTGCCATTCACCTTCAATATTTAAAGTACTGGACACACAGTTGACAATAAATACTGGCTCAGCTTAATGTCTCTTATATTAGTATTGGTAAAATCCTAAACACATGGGAAGCTTCCATTAAAGAAGAACCTGTGGTTTTGAAGGAGGTTCAGAATAGAAAAGTGTTGGAGATTGGCCAGTAAAGAAATCTAGGGGAATTTGAAAGTATTCAGAGGAAACTGAAGAAACATTGCAAATGCCATATAATGCCAAGTTATGATAACTTAAATAAAAGAGGTGATGCTGGCAAAAGGCTGATGCCTACTATCTTTTGCAAATGCAAGCAGATAAATGAGAGAAATGTGTTTGCTTTGCATACAACAAATGTCTATTTGGTAGATGTAAATAGGTACGTAAGTCCTTGTGAGGGGGGGCTAGAGAGGAGAGTAGAAAATTATAGAATGAGTTCTTCAGTGGTTGAGGTATTTCTCAATAGTATGTTAGGCACATATACAATGTGTCTTCGCTTGACTTAAACTGCCTCACTGGAACAAGTTCTTTGTTGTAGGAATTATTATTCTAAGAAGACTGAGGATGGAAACCACTAAATAAATGCCCAAACTCACATGTTAGTGGTCAGCAGAACTGCACATCGTGGGCATGTATACTTCATGCACTTTCTAGATTGGGGGCAATTAAGACGCTGTTGTGGTCATCTCAACATGTACCAAATCTCCAGCTTTTTCTCCACTGAGCCGCCAGGATACTACAACTTGTTTCTGTTTTACTTAAAGCCCGCATGACAGGGGAAACTGACTGAAACTTGAATACCATAAAAACCTTTGCTACTTTGACATTTGAATATATGATCTACATATATATGCATAATACCTATGTGTTTCATTCTTATCCATATTTCATGGTAGGATCAGATCTCTTGGATAAGCAAATAAGAGATTTCTTCTTCAAAACAGTGTTCTTGGTCCTAAAAACATGAGTTAGAAGGCTTTTCCTCTTCTGACAGTGGCAAAAGTGAGCGCACCCTGTGGCTAATTTTATCAGTGACTGCCAGAAGAAAATGCTCCATATCCAGTGTCTTCTACCGAAGATGATCGGGCTATTCCTATTTTTATTTTTCCATAACAAAGACCTCTAAGTACAAAGTCTGCCTCAAGTATCCACGGAACGCTTTCTGATCACCTTTTCGTGTTTCTGAGCTGCTCTGGGGTAACGCTGTAAGGGGAAGACCCCCAGGGGAACAGCTGATTAGGTTTTGGCAAGACCCACCAAACATCTGCCTCAAACAAAAGACATCTGCATATCTCACATTTATTTTTCATAATTTACAGAAGCAACCTGCCAAAATTCAGCAAGGGAGAATCAGCTAGCACATAATTAGCTTAAAGTTTGCTTGCTTAAGGAGTGTAAGCGTGAAGCCCAGGCATTCATCTGGGAGGACATCTAGGGTGGAACTGCAGCTTAATTTTGCAAAGCTGTCTTGGACCTTGGGTACCAGAGCAGAAGACTGAGCCCTGATAAACCTGTAAGGAAGGACTAAATAAGTCAGCCATGATGCCATGGACTTCTTTTGTCTTCATGGCAAACAGATGGCCTCTATGCTAAAGGCATGGCCAAAGGTAATAGCATTTACTTAGTCAGATTTACCCAGGCAGAAAGATTTGTTTCAACCACATAGTGCTGCAATGGTCAAGTAGATGATGATGTAGTGCCACATAAATTTTAATTTGAAAATATATGTAGGGTGCCAATAGCATAGTGAAAAATATGCTTCAAAGCATCTCAACCCATTACCAAAACATACAGGAATGCCTTTGCTAAGTAGATAGAAGTATATTTGCCATAAAGGAAGAATATATATATATATATAAAGAAAAGAGCATAATAAACAACATAATCAGTTAATTAGCACTAACATAGCCTGTGGAATAAGTCCAATAAATTCTGCACTCATAAGGCATATCTTAATCAGCTGAAATTGAAACTTTTCAAGGTAACTATTATATTAACTTACAGAGCTTGCCTAGTAAAATATTTTTAACTAGAAGAATAAAAAGATTTTGGATAAGAAAGATTTATTTTTGTTTGTAACAAAGAAATTTCAAGCCTATTTCCAGTAGCAAAGATCTATATAAGTCTCTCTCTCTCTCTCTCTCTCTCTCTCTCTCTCTCTGTGTGTGTGTGTGTGTATGTAAGCATGCATACACTAGGTATGGGTTTTGCAAGATACTTTTAAATCTATGGAGAAAATACATGTACAGTTGAAATAAAGATCTGCAAAACACTAGGCATTGTTTCAAAACATTTGTGACATTACACCCCCAGTGAAAGGAAAATGTGGTGTCTTGGTGGCAGCTCAGGTGAAAAGAGCTGACTGTGGTCTTCAAACCTTAAAATTGTCTTGAAAGAGCAATTGTGCTCCCAACTTACTGATTTAGCATCAAACACAATGCTGAACCTCTGAAAATCTCTGAAATAAAACTATAGTAATTCCAAAAGATTTGAACTGGGACACACAGTATAGAAACACCATGTACAGCCCTGTGAATAATTGGTAGGTGACAGTCAGCTACAGCAAAGGAGAGACATGCTTGTCTGCTATTGGCCTGCTATATGTTTTTATGTGCTTAGTTGTCTGGTTTTTGTTTTAATTTGTGAGAAAGAGTCATCATGCTAGCCTGATCCCATGATCTTCGTGCCTCTGCCTCCAGTTTGATGAATTAAAGGCAAGCATTAACACACCTGACTTTACCTTATGCTTGGGGATCTATTCTGGTTCTTCAGATGTAATATGTGTGTGCCAAACTGTTTTGAAATACAAAATCCAAACGCAATAAAGAGTTAATATAAGCATATTGGCTTTTAATTATGCACTAACTTACTGCTTGAGAGTTGTTCTGAAATGTTCATTGCTTTGCTTCCAAAGCACTAAGATTTTAAACTAATATTTCATACACGCTAACCTTCCAGGTAATTAGAAATTCTCTTCTCTTGGACATGAGGCTTTTAACAAAGTTGAAACAAGGAGGTTGGACTTGGGAGCTTCAGACTTACATTTGAAATGTGATTCAGCCATCTGTAAACATGTGTGATGATTGACCTTGGTTGTCAACCTGACGGGGTCTGGGATCAACTAAAACCCAAGCTACTGGACTCTCCTGGGAGAGACTTTCTTTTTTTTTCTATATCATTGTTATTAAAAAATTTTCACCTCTTGCCCCCCTCTCAATTCTCCCC
>LOEQ01007300.1:28770-64016 GCA_001685075.1 Bramus lutescens | reverse complement strand
AGCTAAAGCTGAGTCAGGAAGCCTCTCTTAAAAGAGAGCGCTTGCCTCTAGCAAACAGAGCAGACCCAAGAGATTGCTGCTACCAAGAAGCCACGCCCTAGCCAAATGTGATTGGCTGAGCTTCCCCATCACTATCTACTTATCAAACTGTCAATCATCCATCTATCATCTATCTAACTACTTACCTGTTTATAAATCATCTATCATCAATCTATTGATCATACTATCCACTTTCCAAGCATTCTATTAACTTCCTATTATTCACCCATTAGTTAAACTTATTATCTATCACCTGTTTAAGTAACTATAATACTTACTTGTGACATTTTTAGAATAGATTGAGTTAAATTTCACTAGTGCAATTAATATGGTCCTAATTAATATTCATGCTCAACAAAAGCAGAGACGTGTTGTTTTCTGTTAAATTATATCAAATGCAGAAGCACCTTACACCTGGGCACTAGGCACTCAGTAAAGATGTGTTGAATGAGTGCCTCTGCCTGGTCAGTGAAAAGATTATTGTTTTAAGTTTCTTCACAGTTCAGACTTAAATCTGAAAATGACAATCCTCTGAAAAAGAAATCGCTGAGAGCCAGCCCATTATGTACAGAATGTAATGCACGCTTAGGTACATTGTCAAAGTGTGGCCGATGAAAGGGACCACCTATGGAATCCAATTAAAAAGACAAGGGGCTTTTCCCAAAAGATGTAAGCAGCTCAGCTGGATTATAACTCAATGGAGAGAGCCACCGTCTTGCTGTAGCAGAAGGCCAGAGAGCTAAATAATGGTGTCCAGCAGTGAGAAGGACAGATGTGTGTCCTTCTCTCTGCAGCTCTAGGAAGAGTCACTGAGCTAGCCTTGTGGGGAATGCGGTGTGTAATCCAATCCCCCGCCTCAAAATTTATACATAGTCTGTGGTGGATGGATTAGTGTAACTGGGGCCAGTTTTGTGAACACGTGACCATGCAGTGGCTCAAATCTTTCGCTCTTAGTGAGGCTACCTTTGCTATTCTGTGGCTACTAGCTTGAAATTCCTGTCACTTTGAATGAGGTAAGGCATGGTTTTGTTTGACACTGGACTCTGCCAATCATGTCGATGGTAGGTTGAGTTTGTGGTTATGTTGATTGTGAAAAGTTAGCACGGAGGGATTTCATCTTCAGTGGGTTTGTCAAATTATAATCAGTTTAACCCAAGCATGGGCAATCTCACAGCAATTCTCTGAGTTCAGATCTACAGCATCTTGCTTTTGTTTGTTTGTTTGTTTGTTTGTTTGTTTGTTTGTTTTTAATATAGTCGCCACTTTGAAAGCCCTCAGCAAAGAGACGAAAGCTCCAATATCTGTTTACCCCCAGGAAAAGTTTAACTACATGAACCATTTGGTTTAGGATGAAGAGAGAGATAAAAATGATCCCCACCCACAAAGGCACAACCATCATAGAGTAACTCTCTAGAATATTCTCTCTGCTACATTTCACACCAGTCAGTAATTTTACCCTTTGTGAATATAACATATTTCTTAGACCATCCCATTATTTTTAGGTTACTCCAAGGATGATGGCTCATGTAATCTAATCTTTATTGCAAATGTTTTCCTCCTAGAAAATTGAACTGACAGAGAATATTTTGGTTCAGAACTGGTTAGGGGTGCAAGGCCTATCTTCACTATAGTTCTGTCCTGTGGAAAGAGAAAATCACCAGTTTCCGTTCAGGATGAGATCCTGACTACCCACCCTAACCTCAACCATGAAAATGCATTTTGAAATGTTTATGTATTATTCAGTGAGTTACCTTGATCAAAGATATAAAAACCCACAAAACAAAACAAAATATAATATATACCCAAATCTGATCACCAGATGCGAGGCTTTATTTGTTATCTTAACTCCATTTTGCATTAAGAAAATAAACATCAGCATGAATATTTAACGTGTGTTATGACAGAGGCAAAAGGCCAATAGTATTATTGTAAGAATGTGATGCTCAGAACCACTTCTTTTTAATGGGACTGTTGTCTTGATGTTGCGAGCCATCTTTTCCCCTAGAACAGGCTTAGAAGCTTATAGACAGCTGCCAAATAATTCTAAGAAGCATCCACGAGTCTTCTCTAAAATACTGTTCTTAAGGTCAGTGCACTTGTTAAAAACCTGAATGGGAGCCAGGCGGTGGTGGTGCATACCTTTAATCCCAGCACTTGAGGAGGCAGAGGCAGGTGGATATTTGTGAGTTTGAGGCCAGCCTGGTCTACAAGAGCTAATTCCAGGACAGGCTCCAAAGCTACAGAGAAACCCTGTCTTGAAAAATAAAAACAAAATAAAACAAAAACAAAAACAAACAAACAAAAAACTGGATGGCCACCTTTATAACATCCTTCACGACCATACATACTGATTCCGTTGAATGAATGAGTTCATGTTAAAAATAGCCTTTTTTGAAAACAATTAAATTTATTTGTTTATCTGTGTTCATCCCTCCCTCCCTCCCTCCCTNTCTCTCTCTGTGTATGTGTGCAAGTATGTATATGTGCCTGCCTGTGCACACAGAGACCAGCAAAGGGTATCAAATACCTCAGAAAGGGAATGGGTGCTGTTATGTGGGTGCTAGGATTTGAATTATGGTCCTCGTGATTGCTTTGCAAGCACTCTTAACTTCTGAGCCATCTGTACAGCTCAAAAGTCTTCTATTTCAAGTTTTTGAAAGTTGAAGACAAGCTTAGAAAAGAATAAGTAACACAGCTGGCCCGTGGTGGCACACATCTTTTGTCCCAGCACTTGTGAGGCAGAGGCAGGTGGATCTCAGTGAGTCTGAGGCCAGCCTGGTCTACAAAGTGAGTTCCAGGACCGCCAGAGCTGTCTCTAAATAAATAAATAAATAAAATAAAAGAAGTAACACAAGGTTCATCTTAACATTTTTTCAAGTATCCAAATTATTGTTTTCATACATTTTAAATTAATGATAAAAATTAATTTATTCAGAAAGTTTACAAGGAGGCGTTAATGTGCTTGTTCCAAACTACTCAGAAAGCATGTGGTTTTTGTTTTGTTTTAAAGATGAGCCATGCCTGCTTCTAAGTTTGGTGTCTGTGTGTATATTAGCCTTTTAAAGAAAGACAGTCTGTAATAAGCCCTGAATTGCCAAGATGCCCCTAGGAAAAGATGGCTCTGGAGGGGAGTGAAGCAGTTTGAGTTCTAACCTATTTGAGGCACAGGCAGGAATTTTCATTAACTGGAGACGTCAATGAAACTTTAACCTGGCACAAATTGGCCCTAATTGTAGGATTTAAGGGGTATTTTTCTTAATGTGCTTCTGTTTAAGAAAACATCATTATCCATTTAATTCATTCAATGTACAGTCATTGAGTTCTTGACCCATTGGCTGCCAGTGCTAATGGGGAAAATAACAGCGCTGCTGGCCAGGGTGGTTACACACCAGCACCATCTTGGAGGCATGTGACTTCAGCAGGCTTTCAGAATCTTATGGTCATCAGAAGTATGAATCACATCACGGGCTTTAACATGATGACAACAAACATTATTAATGTGAGACTAAACCCGCAGTCTCTATAAAGACGTGGCCAATTTTAAAGGCAGGGCCAGCACACCAGTCTATTGAACTTAATACTAGTTTGCGTTTGCTGTTAAAATGTATGTAAATAAGACTGGAGAGATGTTTCAGTGGGTAAAGTGCTCACTGTGTAAGCCTGTCAACCAACCTGGGTATGGCGCCCCAGAACCCTGTAAAATCTATATACATAGTGCAAGCTTCTGTAATTCCATCTCACTCATAGAGAAGGGTGGGAGGTAGAGTCTGGAAGCTCATGGAGCAGTTAGCCTGATTCATGTCGCAGTAAACACTGGAGACCCAACTGTGTGGAAGACAGGGATTGACCCTGGATTTTGTTCTTTAACCTCTATATGTGTGCTGCAGTACCACATCACCCACATAAACAGAAAGGCTCTGTATATCACACACACACACACACACACAAATATAAATACACATGAAAATATTTACACATATCAATTAATAATAAGCCAGATACTAGGTCCTTTCCAAGTAGCGATGAGCCATAATGTGTGTATCTTTTGCAGATCCCCATTATCAAAGTTTGAGAAAAAATTCACTTCAGCTATGCTGGCATATGATTCTGAGACTTCACTCTAGAGATACCAGTTGATTGACTTCCAAGACTAAAAGAATCAGGTTCTGCTTAGACCTCATCCTGGGTCCATTCTCACTCAGCGCCATAGCAGAAGGAAAAATCCTCTTCCACTTGCTAACTCCGGGAACGTGGTGAATCTTTTCAGCCCAACCGAGCAGTGAGGAGCCAACATAATCCCCTGATAGCAAACCCTAACTCAGGCTCTATGCAAAAACTCATCCTATCCTATCAGCGACTGCAAACCACTCAAGCAGCAGAGGAGCGAAGAGATAATTCTGGAGTTGGAGTTGTCACTACTGCAAAACTAATAACAGAGTAATTGCATGTCTAGATAACTTTTGATGCTATTTTCATCCTCTGTGAAGTTTACCCTGATAAACTTAGGGCATACCGCATTCTTTCATCAAGGATAACAACTAATACTTTGTTTTGATGTTTTGATTATGATTCAGACATTCATTGTTTATCATATGCCTGGAACCTCCCTTGATGTATATGTTGCAATGCTTGTTTTCCAAATTCAAGAACTATTTCTACCCCCTTAAGTTTAGCATGACCATTCAATTGTGAAAGGACCTCTTCAAATGCCTTCGGAAGAGCATCTTGCACATTGGATGCAGAATTCGGCAGGTGTATTACTTGCTTTCCTCTTCACTGGGGCCAAATACTTGAGAAGAAGCAACTTAAGAAAGGGAGGGTTTATTTTGGTGCAGTTTGAAAGTACGTTTCATCATCATGAGGAGAGCATGGTGGCAGAAGTGTGAGCTGGTCAGGAAGTATAGAAGGATGAATGCTCAAGTTCATCTCGCTGCTTCTTTGTATTTAGTTCTGAACTCCAGCCCAAGTCATAGAATTGTCCACATTTAAGATAGCTCTCCCCACAACTTAGCTAATCTGATGTGGACCCTTTCTTAGATAAATGTACAGATGTTGGTATCCTAGGAGAGATGCCCAAATGTATCCTAGGGGACATTAGGTACTGTCAAGTTAAGAGTGATTAACCATCATTATGGGTTAGTTTCTCCATCTTGTAACTGGATTATACTTGCGTCTTTTTACTAGCTGTATTTTCTGATGTCTCCTACAACTCTCCCTTGTCAGAGAGAAACAAAAGTACAAATTGTTTGAAGTTTGTCCTTACAGGGACATGGTCAATGAACATACCTGAGTGAGGAAGTCCAGAAGGCTGATGTTGGTGATATTTCAAAATAAATTATACGGTGGCATACAGAATGATCTTGAAACCAGAGTTGTGCAGCAAATTGGTTGCTTAGGAAAATCATAGAAGTATACTTGTTATTACCCAAGGTCCTGGACTACAGGGGAAATGAAATCTTCAGTAGCTCTCTTATCAATTCAGAGATTGGAGCAAAGCAATCCGAATTAAGAAAGGAAGCAAGTGAAATGTGGGCGTAACTCCTCACTGCTCCCAGCACCTTCATCATGTAAATGGCTACCTGTACTATCTCTATCCTTGCCCCTTTTCAGTTCTGCCACTCACACAGACACCATGAGGCTTCCTGAATTTCTCAAATAAATGCCATTTTACACTCAAACCATTTTGAGCTATTCAAGATGATCAAAGACAGATATTTGTAAGAAACACTAGATATGTAAAAAACACAGCCAGGGATCAGAGATTAAATGAAGGCAATTGGGTGCAGTTATTCTTTTGGTCTGGAAGGTGAAATATTTGTGTATGAATGATTAGACATATTTTTTCCTTGGAAGTAGTAAATAAAACTTCAGACAGCATGGTTAACACAGATCTTTTCTGCTAAACTTCTTCTAAAGCTAATTGATCCTTATTGTCAAGAAATATAGAGATCATGAAAGATAAAACACAAGCTACTTTAGTAGTTTATCATTATTACTTTGAGTTCATCATTAAATCTAAAGACGCTAAAATATTCTTAATCAATATCTGCTTTGTACTAAGGAGACAAATGACACATCAGGGGAGTGTTTGAACAAGAATTAATCGTAGTATAAATGATTGCTTTTAGAGGAAAATCCCACTGGTCTCTTCTAGAGAGAAACCAAGTCATTCTGTCTAAGGAAATCTTCAGGGGAGAAACATGTATGTTATCTCTTGGGTTATACTGACTCATTGGAAAATTGGATCTTGTGTCATAATAAGAAAGAGTGGTTCCCCTGAGGCAATGGCACACTTAAAATAGGTCATAGATATGAGTTTCAGAAGAGGCCGTTGCAGAAATTTAGAGTCATCTTGGAGACTGTTGGAAAGCAATTTATATCTCAGGAAAGAGTTTGGTTTTCGTTAATAGTCAAACTCTCCTAAACAAATGAAGTGAGCCTGAAGTCAGATCAATGCATGAGGACTCTGCCAGCGTGTCAGAGGTCTGTCTCAGACCCTGAGTACATCAGCACCACAGAGCCAGGTAATAAGCAGAACAAGGGGGCAAATGACACATTTGTATTGTCTTCACTGAAGAGTAAATTTTCTGGACTGGAGAGATGGCTCCGCAGTTAAGAGCACTGGCTGTTCTTCCAGAGGACCTGGGTTTAATTACCAGCACCCACATGGAGGCTTATAACTTTCTATAAGTCCAGAGAGATCTGACTCTTTCACACAGATGCACATGCAGGTGACGCATGAATGCGCATGAAATAAAAAAAATGAGCAAATGTTTCTTCTGCAAGCCAACTATACACTGTGCTGCTGGCACCAGCTTTAGACATCAGTTGTGCCTGTTTGCTCCTCACTGCATCTCCAAGGCCATGCCAAGAGCCTTTATTCTGAGTCACATCCTCCATATCAACTCCGATGCAAAACTGTGAGAGGCGCTGAGGGATAATTCCATGACGTGGACACTGCCAAGAGGAACCCAAAGTCGTTCTTTCCTTTACTACTTCCTGCTGTGTGCATACTCCTATTTTCACTTACATGTGAGTTATGAAACATGGACTCTCTCCTGTTCATCTTATACTTCCTGCCCTTTGATGCACTCATCAGAATCTCCTACAGGGGTCTGTATCAGGTCTGAATTCATCTAGATGCTGCACATTAAAGTTTGTCAAGTTTAGACTACATATGTTCTTACTATCAGTTAACTTATTGTCATTCCCCCGACCTCAAAGTCAGACTGGCATGTCCCATCTTCGTTTTCTCTATTGATGGACTATGATGCAAATGAGAAAGTTGATATGAAAATACAGATTGAGATAATAGGAACATAATTATTAGTCTTGGCATCATCTCAGGACAATGAGAGGCCAGAGTTACAGAAGCATCAATTATGGGTATGGTGCTATTGATAAGCATGTTCCAGCTTGCAGAGTAAGCTTTGGTTGGTTATTGCCCCACCACACACATACCTTAGCACACTGAGTCACTGTGAAAATGTCTCTGCGGTGATTTATGTGACCGGGTTCTGCACTAAACACAATGCTGACCGAGTGGTTAAAGAAACTACTTAGAGTTGTGTGAGGCTGGGTCCACTAAAGGTTCCGTGAACGAGACCAAACTATATTGCCTGTGGTTCACCAGTGTGTACATCTTAACCTGAGCTTCCACCGTCAGTCACTGGATCCTATTCAGTATTGCCCATATGTTGGACACTAACTGTAGTAAGGAGACCACTTGTTGGTTCCCGGTCACTTATTGGTTCCTGGCCACTTAGCCCTGAAATAATCACACAGAAACTATATTAATTAAATCACCACCTGGCCAATTAGCTCTAGTTTTGTATTGGTTAACTCTTACATCTTAATTTAACCCACCTCTGTTAATCTGTACATCACCACGAGGTTGTGGCCTACCAGAAAGTTTCAGCACATCTGTCTCTGGCAGTGGCTCCATGGCTTTCCTTGACTCCACCCTTCTTTCTCTCAGCATTTAGTTTAGTTTTCCCCACCTAGCCAAGTTCTGCCTTGCCAAAGCTATAGGTACAAAGCAATTTCTTTGTTCATTAATGGTAATCACAGCATACAGAGGGAAATCCCACATCAACTAACGTTGGTGTTTGACTCCAAGAGTTACTGGTATGAAAAGGCTGGAGCTGAGGAGGTGGTATAGGTCAGAACAGAGCCTCAGACGTAAGTGCTTCTTAACAAATTCAGAATTGAGAGTCAATTAATATTCTCTCTGTCAAAGTTTTAGTATACTAGTTAGTGTAAATTTATACTGACTTACATAAAAATCAACAAGAGAGGTAGTTAAATACGAATTCAATTTAAATCAGCATCAATATGAAGATGTGAAGAATTAGGAAAATCTTTGAATAGAATACTAGAACATTTGAGTTTGGTTTTTTGTTTGTTTGTTTCATTTTTATTTTTTTAATTTATTTGGCATACCAACCACAGTTTCCCCTCCCTCCTCTGTTCCCATCCTTCCTCCCCCACCTCCTGTCTAACCCCCCAAGCCTTTCCTCCTCCATTATGAAAGGGGAAGGCCTTCCATGGGAATCAACAAAGCATGATATATCAAATTGAGGCAGGACCAAGCTTCTCCCCTTTTATCAAGGCTGGGAAAAGGGTCCCTGTATGGGGAATAAGTTCCAAAAGTCAGTTCACGCACCAGGGACTGGTCCTGATTCCATTGCTAGGGGGCCCCACAAACAGTCCAAGCTACACAATTGTCACCCACATGCAGAAGACCCAGGTCAGTCCCGTACATGCACCCTAACTGTCAATCCAGAGTCTGAGCTCCTAGTAGCTCAGGTCAGCTGTGTCTGTGGGATCCCGCATCATGATCTTGACCCCTCGGCCCCTTGCTCATGTAATCCCTTCTCCCTGTCTTCAACTAGACTCTGGAGCTTGACCCAGTGCTTGGCTGAGTGAGGTTACCCTGATCCAGAAAGATAAACATGGTATGTACTTACTAATGAGAGGGTATTAGATGTAAAGCAAAGAATAACCAGACTATGACCCTCAGCCCCAGAGAAGCTAGGTTACAAGGAGGACCCTAAGAGGGACACGTGGATTTCCTTAGAAGGGGAAATTGATGAGATCTCCTGGGTAAACTGGGGGTGGAGGGNAATGAGAACATGAGAGATCAGGTTGGTCTGGTCGGGTTGGATGCAGAACAGTTGAGTATGAATCCAAACTGTTTCTTCCTGATGATCTCTTTTGGTGATCATGGTCCCTAGATAAGTCTGTGGTTTTTAGTCTTCATATCTACACTTCATATCTACACTCTGAGGACGGTGGATGAAGTCCTCCCAACTTAGAGCAACATCTAAAGGTAGGAATAAAGGGAGAGGGATGAAAACAGAGCAAGCAATTCAAGAAAGCAAGATTATAAACTTAATGAATTTGGTGGGATGAGAGGTGTCTTGGGTATGGGTGGGAAACCTTGGCTGTGAAGGACCTTACATCCATGCTGACATGCTAGGATGAGATACGAGTGTTAAGTGGGTATCAAAAATATGAAGCCTCTTAAGGAGAAAAAACAAGGTAAATGTTAAAAAAAGTTAAAGCATAAATTTATTAGAGTAGATTTTAAGCAAGATTTTTCAGTAACCCAAGTGGGATACTCCTCACTATTACAAGAACAACATTAGTCACAACCATGGGTTGCTTTTTTATGCTGTGTTATTGAACACTTTACACACAGCATCTTCTTTAAGATGCCAATGTGAGAAACAGGTCAGTGGGAAAAGAAAATAGAATTCACTTGATAATATAAATGGTAATAAATAAGCATTCAAAAGTGCTACAAGAATTTTGAGTCTTAGCATATCAGAAGGATGATACTGTGAAATCTGGAGATTCAATAAAATGGAGAGCAATATGTTGTCATAACTTTTGGCTGTGTTAAGGCTGGGAGGCTTTCTTTCAGCAAATGCAACATGCAAGACTAGTGAGCTCTGAGCTATGCCTCAGGGACTTGGACACTCATCCCCTGAAAGCCAATGACGAGTACTAAGGGACCAATGCAGAGCGAGAGATAGTAAACCCAAATCAAAGGGATGGGCTCGAGGCTCATCAGAGATGGTGTAAGTCACTAGTGCGTGACTCAGGAGAGGGACTATGAAACTCGAGAGAAAGGGGGCCTTCAAGAAGACCGGGGAGCACAATGGAGGAAGACATCAACAGTGAATACCACTGAAGTCAAGGCGGTTGGCTTGAGGCCTAACACAAATTAGCAGGATTCTTTTGAAAGGACCTTGATAGGAGTCCTTCCTCAACATTCACCATGATACCAAGGAGGGACACTGTATATAAGTAGCAAATATAGGCATACCCAAGACAGATGGATAAAAATATCTGCAGAAGTTATGAATTAGATAGTTCAAGCTCTTTCAAAAGAGAAATTGAATGTGTTTCTGTCAAGTTAAATTTCAAATATAAACTGGACGCTAGTGACTGCCAAGTAATTACTGCCTTATCATAGCCTCTTTGCCTGGCAAACAGAGTTTGGAGCTAACTTTGCTTCTGTCTTCTACTCATTCCAACCCCACACCTTATTTTTTAAAATTAGGAGGTCTGCCTCATCCAGAGTCTACAAATAACACAATATCAGTCAGTAACAGTTACAGGAAATTTGCTGGAGAACTTCTAGATACTGTTTGTCCAACTAACAAAAGTAAATGTAAGGAAGAGTCTCACTTTGTCATTATCAGACATGGAAAGATGCTAGGAACGTCTGCAGCTATCTTGTGACCATGAGGAAAATAGTTTCTGTGGATGCATGGCAGAGCAGAGATGGGTCCATGACACCATTACCAAACAATTCATCGATCTTTCATCCCTGGGCTTTTCTTTTTATTAAGATATCAGACTTTTCTATTTCCTGTAGCTGAATACAATACAAGAATAGGTGAAGATTATTTCCTGGCTTTTTTCCCCTTAATTTTCTATTATTATCTTTTATTCAGCTTTTTTTCTTTTCTGTGTGTGTTTTATTCCGGTAGAGTTCTTTTTTAACAGAAAATATAACTACCTTCTGTACAAGTCCAAATTCTGATTTCCACTTTTGTAATTATTGTTACAATTGAATTTTCAGCTGATTAGGTTTGGGGGAGGAGGGCATAAAGAGAATATTCAAATAAAGGACTGGTCTATTATTTCCCAATTTTCCTCCCTGTAGTCTTAGAAGAGATTTAAAAGGCACTGTGTGTAACACTATTCCAGAGGAATTACACAAAGCCCCAAATCTTTATATAAATTTCTCCAGCCTTTTGTTTTCATTCCCAGTTTATAGCTTTCTCTTCCCTGGCTTGGCACTCTCATTAATGCACACAAGCAAAGCCCCATTGTTCCTTATGGCTCTCTAATGAGAAAGAATAAGACTATATATCGGGAAGGAAAATTGTACATTTTTATGTGGAGGTTTATAGACTATTACTTTTAATTGAAATTTGAAGTTCGCTTTTACAGTGAAGGTGGGACAGAAAAATCACAGGCTGGGCCCCTCTCTGACATAGCAGACTCCAGTGGAGAGCTAGGCTTTGAAAACGCCAGCACTCACCTGTCTGAAGCTGCATAGAGCTGCCCCGTCCTCAGAGGTTAAGACCGAATGAAGTCCCGTGTCTATAAAGAGGCTATGTACGGCAGGAAAGGACTTGCAATTATTGGAAACTTTTTAAGGAGCTAAAAATGGAAGCCAAAGAGGAAATATATTAACGAGCTTGTGCAGGTGATGGAGGTGAGTCCTATTTTAGGAAGTAAGTTTTCTAATTGTTTTTCCTTTAGCCCCAAAACCCTGGTGTGAAACTCTTGGAGTTACTGCAGAATGGACAAAAGGTATTCATACCAATCATTTCAGCAATTTTATCAGATACATTTTGTGATAGTTTATAAATTAATATTATACTTCAGAGCAAACTGAAAACTGTAGCTCCACCACCATCCCTTTAGCCCCGCGTGGTCTCAGTGGGACAATATTGTCCACTAGGGGGTAAAATAACTTCTTGGGATAAGGGTAGCAAAATATCAGGCAATCACATCCACAGGCTGTCCCAATTAGCATCTCTCTTGTTGCCACAAAAAAGTAGCCGAAAGCACTATTGGGAAAAAAGGGCTGATCTGGATTACAGGCTACAGCCCATCATCTAGGGAAGCCAAGGCAAGGACTCAAAGTGGGAACCTGGAGGCAGAAACTAATGTAGAGACCATGGAGAAATGATGCTTCCTGCCTTGCTTCTTCTGACTTGCTCAGTTACCTTCCTTGTATAGACCAGGCCCTGACTAGGGATGGCTTGGCACTCCTACATCAATCAAACATAAAGAAAATGCCCCAAATACATGATCATAGGCCAATCTGATGGAGATATTTCCTCAATCAGGTAGTCTTGGTTTTGTTACGTTCCTACGGACTAGCCTGTGGTTTGGATTAGAATTGCTCTTGACAATAAAAACCTGGAGTCAGACAGGTATCAGGGAGTGAAAGCTGAAAGATCAGAGAAGCAGAGCAGCCAGCCCCAAGTTCTCTCTACAAAATCCTCAGAATCAAGGGGGTAAGATCCTGTCTCTACAAATCCTTAGACTGATGCCTTGAGTTCCTGTCTCCTCCTGTCTTATATTCCTCTGTCTGCCCAGCCATATCCCTTCCTGTTTCCACCTCCCTAGTGTTGGGGTCAAAGACATGTGACTTCCAAGTACTGGAATTAAAGTGTGAGCTACCGCTGCCTGACTCTGTTTCTCTTTGAGACTGGATAATCTAGTATAGCCCAGGGTAACCTTGAATTATCTATCTGCCTCTGCCTTCCAAGTGCTGGGATTAAAGGTGCATGCCACCACTGCCTGGCCTCATGGCTAACTAGTGGCTTAGCTCTGCACTCTGATCTTCAGGAAGGCTTTATTTGTTAGATCACAAACAAAATATCACCACACTAGTGAACATGTGGTCATACAATATCTCTGTGGCATTTAACTTTCATAAGGAAGGGCGTGGTTTGTTGATCAAGTTCAATATATAAAATGTGTTTGTTTGCTGTGCAGTAGCATAAGGACAAAAACAAAACAAACAACCCTGCCATTAAATAGTCCCTGAGAAGTTTCTAGAAACACTTAATGACCAAGGCCATGATATCCTGAGTTGCCTTTTTCAGAAACTCGTGACACTGAGTCCACACTGAAAATATCATTGAAACATTTGAAAGTGGATTTGAAAGGGACTTTCTTAGTGTTCCCATAACTGCAGCTAGACATTAATGGTAAGAATAATGCTTCTGGTATGACCATGAACCTGTTCTGGGTCAGGGAAGGTCCAAACAGCTGTCTGTGTTCTACCTTCCTCCCTCCAAACTCTGGTAATCAAAAAAAGAGGAAGAAAGGGAATACGAAGCCAGTCTGTGGAGGGATTAGTTTGCAGAGGAGATCTGAGGATCTCTCCAGGTGGGGATGGCAGAAGACACTTTTGGATGGATGTTGTTAGTGATGAGGACAGCGACAGCATGAAAGATTGCCTTCCCATCTTTTATCAGGTACAGACGTGTTGATTTATATGAACGAAAGGAAAGGAAAGAAAGAGAAGGAAGATGATGGAAAATGAGGGGAAGGGAGAAGAAAAGGTAAGTTACAGTTGTTTGATTGTAATTGGCTCCCATAAACTCATAGGGAGTGGCACTGGTATGTGTGGCTCTGTTGGAGTAGCTATGGTCTTATTGGAGGAAGTGCGTCCCTGTGGGGACAGCCTTTGAGGGTTCATATGATGCTCAACCCATGCCCAGAGAGACAGACCACTTCCATTTGCCTGCCAGATGCAGGGCTTTCAGCTTCTTCTCCAGCACCGTGTGTGCCCACATACAGCCGTGTCCCACCACGGTGACCATGGACAGAACAAGAATCTGATACTTAAGTGAGTCACTCTAATTAAATGTCTTCCTTTGTCGTAGTTGCTATGGGCGGGGTGTCTCTTCAACTAAGAATAAAGGTAGCTCGAAGACAAGAAAGAAAAGGAGAAGGAAAGGGAAGGAGTGCGGTGGGGGGAGGAGTGATGAGAGGAAGGAAGGGGAAGGGAGGAAGAGAAAACAATGAGGGAAAAAGACACGATGTTGAACCATCTTGAATTCCTACTGTTTGGCCTGTTTTGCCATTTCCCCATTAGTCATTAAGGTATCGTGAAGATGGGCAGAGATTCAGTGTACATTCATGGGGGAGGGAGCTAAGAGGGTCTCAAAAGGGTTCCATAGTCTGCCTCTCCAGCCAGCAACTATGGGGTGGAGATCCTGCCAAAGGGGCCTGTTACAAAATTCACTGAGATCTCCACAAGACAGGGTTTGAATTCTTATTTCGTAGAGGAGCATCAGAAGCCACAGGGAGAACACCACATCCTTTAGTGCAAAGTAGTTCTGTCCTTTCAACCCTCCCCTCCCACACACATCCTGCCTAGCCTTGAGCATGAAGCATCATGTCAGGGCACCATCATGGTGGGGTCCCATCATGGTGGGGTCCCATCATGGTGGCATATCATCACGGCAGGGTACTTTACAGACCTCCCTCTGTGAGCTTACAGGCTGGCCAGAGGTTCTTAGTGGATCTGTGAATCAAGTGTCAGTTGACAGGAACATGACCAGCCTCCTGAATACTTGGATATTACTATTTCTGAACCTTGCAACTGAAGTCAGCAATGGGAGATTCCAAGGATTACAGCTGAAGACATGGAAGGAAGTCCTAGAACAATCCCTTTCCCTCAATCTTATGCTAGCAGTCCCTGTAAAACAGCTCAATAAAAAAGAGAATCAGTGAACTTTCAATGAGACTAGAGAACTCTTTTCATTGTCTACAGAAGTGCTTATTATCTTTTATTTTTAAATATTCAGCCAGAATTTGGCAATTCTTTTTTTAAAAAAATATTTATCCCAAATTCTCAGAATGACTCAACCACCGAGAACAACAGGACCCTTTTCCAATGCAGCCTAAAGGAGCAGGCATGTTTTCAAGTCCTGCTTCCCACACTTCCCTCACCAGGAACTCACTGGAAACTTGGGTTGCTTTATCAATTCTGTTTCTGGGGCATTGTGAACTGAATCATGTCTTCCTGTGTGGTAGATGCTGAAGGTGTCTCCTTGTAATGTGTGTATTTCACTATTGGGCCTTGGGACCTCCAAGGACCTTGCCTAAGGTAAAATGAGAAGAACACAAGGTTGGTAGCCTAATCCCACAAGACAAGGACCCTCACACGTGAAGGAGGACCCGTCGTATTCTGTCCAGCGCTGCGAACAAGAGGCCACCTGAGGAAACAGTTAGAAGGTGCTTGTGTGTCGGCCAAGTGAAGACTTCTTTTCAGAAATTGAGGCCTAGCATCTTCAGGATCCCGACTTGCAGCTTCTGTACTGCTGAACCGTAAAAGGACAAATTGCCGAGGCATGGGAATTCACTCCAGGAGATGAGCCTAAGACCCTGGGTACCCATCTCTGAATATAAATAAACAAATATTTTTTTAAAAACCTATGAAACAAATAAGTCTGCCATTTGAGTCACCTAGTCTGTGGCGTTTCAGTGTGGCAGCTGCAGGTGACCAAGGAGGGAGGTCTCACTCTGGAGTCCCTAATTTACTATGTTTGATAAGTACAAAGAATTGTATTTTTATTGATTTGACTTTTTTAAAGCAACCAAAGTGGTTTCTATGATTTGGTGAGTTGGAAAGGACTAGTGTAAAGGGTCATTCTTGTGGGCGCTTCTGCTTGTATGGATTTCCTTTCGAATTCTTTTCTTTCCCACTCACGGATGTCTCTACTCTTAAGATTTATTGATTCTTTTCTGTTCTAGGTGGTATGACTATACCAGGAAATGCAAATGGCTTCTTCCTTCTAGAATGTGACATTTGGTCAGAGAAAAGGGGGCTATTGAATGGCCACACATTCATGTATCTGTTATAGCAGTGAAGAACAGTCTAGAGTACGGTGAGATGCTTTGGGAAAGTAGAAACAAGAGAGAGAGGTGGATGGTTTTGTCTGTAGCCTTCATATTTGGATTCCTGATAAAGTTAAAATTGCCCCGAAGTTTGAATGAACTTTCTGAAATTAACTGAGGGCCACTGTTTGGAAGTGGGGGGTGGAGTCAGTGAAGTGGAAGCCTTGACTTCTCTCAGGAAGACCCCCAGGGACCAGACAAGTAGGTGGGGTCACTGAGGAGGGAGGGTGGATGATATCATAGAGAGAAAGTTCGGGATTAGGCTGGGTGGTGTGAGGCTGAGTGGAAGGGGTTAGGTCATGGAGAGCAGTAGAAAGATCTGGTCCATCAGTTCAGTGCTGAAGGTTTCAGAGGAACAAGAGTGAAGTAGGAATAAGGTCGGGAGCTTAAAAGCCATAGTCAAGGTGACTGCCATGTGATCGTGTGCCCTGTAAGAGGGCACAGGTCAAAGGAAATCCGGATTGAGAGTCTGCAACAGTGCCTCTTACTGGGAAGAACTTAGATGATCTTCAAACAGCTTAACAACCTTGGGGTCCCTAGTGAGCTTTTTTCTCCTCTGGGTTTTCACCCAAGATCGACGGGGAATTTTCAAACAAATATCCTTGCTGTACTTAGATCTTCTGGCCCTGCCTTTGGATTTCACCATCAGAGCACAGCATGTGAACGACCACTTTGCTTTTCATAGTGTGTTTTAATAATATAGAGAGAAACTTTAGGAACATCTCCTTCCCACGAATTCACAGAATTCACCCCTCTTGTGCATTCCGGTTACTCATTCATGTAGAGTTAGCAAGAGCTCATTTGAGTACAATACAATTCCACATTTTGGCAGTTCACCCACTATCTCCAATGGCCTTGTTTTTTCTACAGACAACACTATGTCACTAGGATGTTATTGTGTTTTAGATTGGAGGTTTAAAGTGATTTAATTATAGTCATGGTGTATTGGGTTTTGTGTATCTTATTGACAAATCTAAACCATACTTCTGAGGTGAAGGTCCTCTAAGGAGACATTGAGGGTATACTCGCTGTCTTTTCTTTTGACGAAACCTAGGTAAAAATGTCTCTGATGGTATTTTAGGACCATTCTATTTTTGACCCTAATCCTTTCCTCTGCTGTGGTTACGGCCTGGAGTGTCTAAATTACAGCCTCTCCTGCAGTTTCAGAAGGCTAATTCGCACCGCCGTGTGCATTAGGAAGGGGGTGTATATAATATTCCACTAAGGGAGATGCTAGGAACATTAAACCCCCGCTAGTCAGCGGTCACGAGTCAGGGCTAGAACTGACGCTAGTCATTTTTCTTCCCTGACAAGTTTTCATTATGTGGCTTTCCCAGAACAATTTAGAAATTGATCTGTAGCTGATGGAAGCTGGGAGGAATCGGGCGCAGAAGCGAGCCCACCGCATCAGGAAAAGTCAAAACCAATGCCGGGAGTCAGCTCTGAGTAGTAGGGGGCAACTCCCTTTCTCCCACTCCTCCCCCACCTCCATTCCCACAGTCAGGATGCAAGCCTTTCATTCTCACTGGGGACATTACCCCAGGTCTGAAGAGGTCATATAAACAGTCTTTCATCATCTGTTTGCTTATCTCTTGCTTAAGTGGGTCAGGGGTTTACACCCCTGAGAAAACAATTCCCTAGTATTTGACTACTGACACAAAAGAAGATCTTTGTTTCCCCAAAATGGTGTAAATCTTATTGAGAAATCAATGGCATAGATATAACCTTGCTCTGTGCAAAGGCAGTATGCCTGTGGGTCTATGGCTCTACCTGATACATTGACTGAGCAACAGTGAAGTTGGGCAACTCTAGGGGACATACAGAGAGAGCATGATGCTTCAGGAGCTGTTCCAGGGTGCCTAGGAAAGCTCAGAGGCATGTTCTAGTTTAAGGACTCTTCAAGGTACTAATTGATTTGAATACCGAAAGAAGCCAATCAATGCTACACTTCAAATTTTGAGTGTCTTCCCCTCAGCCCAGATGTTGAAGGCTTGGTCACTAGCCTCTGACACTACTAGAAGATGCTAGAACCTTCAGGAAACAGAATATAATAGGAGAAAGTAAGGTAACTGGAGACCATGCCCTTAAAGTCATAGTTGGTTCCTAGACTCTCAACTTCCTCTGCCTTTGCTTCCTCTCATGTTAAATGAGCTCCTGCCTCTGGCAGGCACTCTTCCCCTGACTTTGGCTCATGGGACCAAGCTGCTATGGACTGTAGTCTCTAAAACTGTGGCCAGAATAACCCCCTTTTTGTTATTAAACTGATTATTACAGGTATTCTATCATAGAATGTTACCTAAATGTTAACACGGTTTGATTACTTGGTTGTTGAAAACAGGTAGAGATAGGGGAGCAAAAACTGTCTGGACTGTAGCAATATTGAGACCTTAATGATAAACTCAGAGCTCCCATAAAAATAGGAGTTTATTAGAACCTAAATAGATTGTCCTTTTATCCCCATCCACCTACTTTTGGTGAGTTAGCACACACCCCGTTCGCTGGAACTAGTTAAGACATCCTGTGGTCCGTCTTTCCCCATAATAACAATAATGATAGTGGCAGTCATGGATGGAACTGCTGTCATGGGCCTGACAGAGAGCTAGAGACTGCTTTGATCCAGAGCTAGTCAGAAACTGGCAAACTTGGATCTTACAGAATCCCAGCTGGCGCTGTGAGAGCAGCTGGCTTAGTGGGGAATTTCATTCTCACGTTTCCTGGGTTGAAGAGGCCCATCTTCACAATCATTAGAAGTGATTGGGAAGTTCTTAAAAGTGGCACCTGAAGGTAAATCAGCAGATCTCAACCTTCTGAACCCTGCTCTTCTTGATTGAGGTTGCCCTGCCTATTGGGCAGCTACCCACCTAATGTGTGCTGGCCCTTGTTCTGATGGGACCATCATCTATATGTTTCTTCAAATCCATGTTGTCTGTGTAGAATATAACCTAGGATATTCTGAGAAATGATGTACTGCAATATAAGAAATCATCTCACAATTATTTTATAAACCCAATTCTGAGCCTTCATACTTATACAAGAATGAAATGTGTGTGTGTGTGTGTGTGTGTGCGTATTCTGTCACTGAGTTCAGAGATAAATTTCCCCATTTGGTTCAAGCAAAATATTGTATGGAAATTAAGCAATCAGTCTAGCACTTTTCTGTGTTAGTTAATTTTTACATCGACTAGACAATATACTTGACACATACAAGGTTCAGAAAAGAAGGATGGAATGGTGCATCATGGGGGGAAGTTATTGCAGTAGACAGTGAGATGACTGGTCACATTGCATTTGAACACAGGAAACAAATTATGGCAAATGTTGGCATTTAGTTTGCTTTACACTTTTTTATTCAATTCAAGATATAACCCACGAAATACTTCTACCCACATACAGGGAGATCACCTCTGCTCAGCCAAACTATTTTGGAAATGCCCAGAGGTATGTTTTCATGATGGTTCTCAATTCTGTCAGTTTGATAATGAAAATCAACCATGGCACACCGTTGGAGAAGCTGTATTAAGGTATTAAGGGCTAAGAGAATTTTGTTTCTTGGTCAGTAGGAAGTGTAACAGACAATGGAAAGCTAAATAAATTGGTTGAAATTATTTCTTTACTGAGTTTTTATTTCCTTATTTGTAGAGCTTTAGGTATTTCTTAAAAAAAACTTCTACCTATAAATCATGTTCATGCTTGAGTAACTAGAGGAAGACAAAACGATAGCCTGGATAATCTCAGTGCAAGATTTGGAAATATCCTTCGAATCTCTTTGTGGAGTCAGCCAAGGGAATTTGAAGATGAGCTGGGAAAGTCTAAGGGAGGTGGAGTTGGCTGAAGACTCATCGAGCAAATTTCATCCCCACTATATGCTATAAATGGTTTCAGCCTAAGTCCTTGCCTTCACCTAAGGCTAAAGTTTAGATGTGTGTTGGTAAGTTGCCTTCAAAACAGAATGCCTCCCTTTTGACCTAACTTCTGGCTCTGTGACTACCTGAGATGCACTAGTCTTAGCAAGAGGAAGGCTGCTGAACATTCATTTCTTGTGAAATAAATGAATGAGTGAATCTCATATTGTATGCCCTTCAAAGAATATTCATACATAGGAGCCAATTGCAATCTGGGGAGCAAAACACGTGGTATCATGCAGTTAGATTGAAGAGTGAGCATCTTCCTCTGATATCAAGGTATAAAATATATCCTCCCGAAGCTATAGAACTCAGTTATCAATTATATTTGGGAATGCCGATGTCATGTCCTTTGTGACCTCCAATACTGATAACTGCTAGTAAGTTGTCCTGTCATGACTTTTGGCCATTTCATTTAAATAGTTTTCAGGGACTCTACATACAACCAAAGAAGACCAAAACTAAGTAAAGATTTTTGATGTAAACCCAGTCCTGGGAAGATATTTTACTGCAATGGCTTGAGTTTTATCTCCAGAACCCATGTAAAAAGGAATGGTGGTGTGTATTTTTAATCCAGCGCTGAGGAGGTAGAGAAAGGGGTCCCTGGAGCTAGATACCCCCTCCACCATAGGTGAAACCTAAGTGGTAAGCTCCAGGCTAATGAGAATCTTGTCTCAAAGGAAGGGGATGGAGACCCTGAGATTGTCTTCTGGCCTTCCAAGCATGTGCATGTAGGTACACACACATACATGCACACGCACACGCACACACACACGCACACACATGCACACACACACACGCACACACACACACCAAACACACATATGATATTAAAAATAAGCCTATTAAACTATAGACTAATTTAAAAAATGCTTCTCCATCTTACCTTGGATAACATGCCTCTTCATTGAAACGGAAGACAAGGCAATTTTATGAAATACATTATTGGAATTACGTAACAATATGAGACAGTGTGTGTGTCAGGGCATTTTCAAAAGATATGTAAAACTTTTCAAAAGGTAATATAGTATTATAATTATTAGTAAGTTTCTACCAGTGTTGTAGCCTTTGGGATTGTTTTAATGGTGTGCTATTTAAAATCAGATAGCTGCTGGCTTATATTTCCAACGATAGTTATCCATTTTATGCTAGAGTTAACCTGATTATATGTGTAGTAATATGAACATCGAGCTGCGGGTTCTATGTCTACCCACAAGCAGGCATGTTTCAGGTGGGAAGTGAACTGTGGAGGCTCTTGTGAGTGAAACCATTGCGATGCAAAAAGGAAGCCAAAGCTTTCATCTTTAATCTTTGGGTTCACCTTCGTATAGCAAAGCAAAAACTTCTCAAATTGAACATAAGTGTCTGTGAGTGGCACAGAGTTTAATGCCCTTACCATTACAACTAAACTATATTTAATTTTTTCTTAGAACTATGTGCCAGAACTTGCAATATGTGACCCAGGATACAGAGCTTGAAAGCCTCTAAAAACATTGATCCGCTCGCTCATTCTCTTGTGGCAGTATCGGACACAAACGTTGATGGGTATTAATTGAGGGATATTTAATGACATCAAACTGTTTAATACAAGTAAACAGAATTTAAACACTTTAAGTGACATTTCTTCCCTTGCTTCCGGGAGTTTTTATTCTGCTTGTCATGGTACTGAAATTATATGAGTGGACCCTTCCCCAGTGTCCATAGTCTGGATAAAGAACAAAAACCCAGGTAAACATTAGTCACCCCTTAAAGATATATCTCAGTACAAAAATAGGATTTAATACCCTGTATTCTGGTTCCCCGTCTACATCTTGACCTTGAAAATGCTGAAAGAAAATGGAACCAGGCTTAACGCTACTGGGTATTTTTTGGTATTTTTGTTGTTGTTGTCTTGTTTTTTATAAGACTGGAAGCCTCTTGTTTCAATTTATTCTCCTTTATAGCTAATTATCTCGTCATCTAAAAGGCTGTGGGTAAAACAAAACCATAATATCTGAGCATATTTTAATCAAAAAAGTAAATAAAATTACATGGTAAAAATTAAATGTTATAAGTGTAGTTTCTGAAGTATTTCTTAATATTCAAAATAGAACAGTTTTAAAGGATAATATACTATTTATAATTATCTTTGAATAATTTTAATGAGAATATTTAAATGAAGTTTCACTTTAATCTCTGAAACAAGTCTTATTAAATATTCTCATAAAATGACACAGTTACTCTAGCTTTCAAGGGTAAGTGTCCATTCCATGCATATTCATCTAGTATGAGTTATCTAGATGTAACTATGTACAAATTTAAGAAGAATACTAGTCTATTATATTGTATTGCTCAGCCACTGTGCCCAGCTATGGGAAGTATGGTGCTAATTCATGTGTCCTTCCTGACCTGTGGAGTGGGACACAAAAAGAAAGCGAAGGCCCCAAATCACCCAGGATGAGTATTTCCTTATGCTTTCTGGGTAAGTTGGCAGGTTAACAAGTTTTAACGATCTCTTTTGTAATGCCTGTGGTACCTAAGATACTCCTGTCCTCCAAAGAAGTGCCCCCCCCCAGCAGCCTGACCTGCCACAGCCCTCATTGAAAGCCATGGTTAATGGTTAATTGTTCTGATGCAACAAGTATTAGTTGCCCTAAGGCTTTTGGCTGGTGCTTGCTCCAGATCTAATTCCCCCATTTCCTGTCACAGTCAATCCCGTTTATTTAGTAACACCCAGCTCCTTGGGTCTGTGACATGTGGGCTCATGAAACTGCAGGTGAGGCATTACTGAACTCCGGTGTTCCTGGATCTAAGACAAGTGTTGCTTGTGAGTATGGAGCTGCTAAGGATCACTATATGATGATCAAATCTGATAAAATGGAGAGAAGCATAAACAGGACAAGTAGCTAATTCATGATGAGGCATGGATCCCAAATCCCACTGCGCTCGAGGCTGACAGCTTCCCTGAGATTCTCAACTGATAAAACTATGACTTTTCTAATCCATTTTCAATGAGACCCAGTCATTTGCAGTAGCAGGTAAGCACACTTGATAGATCATAATCACAACTCAAGAGGCAGCCAGGAACTAGGGAGAAACCTCTGGATTTGAACAGATCCCTTTCCTGATTTATTGTCCTTCATGAGATTATCTTTCTTCTTACCAGCAGTATCCAATGGGTCCACCCCCACTGTTGTCTTCTGGAAGCAATGGCTCTTATCAAGATGTCTAGCTGACTATGTACAGCTAGATATGACTCTAACAAGAGAACACAAGAAGTCTGAGTATACAAAGAAGGCTTGAAGGCGCTCTTTGGAAAAGTACCATGACTCGCCCTGACATTCATCCATTGCATGTGGAATTTGTTAAAAGGGATAAATACCTAATTTCATAGCCCACTGTAGAAGACAGTATTGCATTTCTTCAATCTAAACAACTACCCATTAATGCTTAATTCTCATGATTTGAAAATCTTTTCTAATCTCATTTTTCTTTCCGCCTCAAGCTGAGGGATTTTTTTTCTCTATATTTAATCATTAACATAGCATCACTGTTGTGTGTAAGGTAACACTACCAAGAAGCCTGCCTGCGCACTAATGGCTTAGTGGGAGGCTACACATTCCTAATGATTATGCATTCGCTTAAAGGGTGCTTGCACAGTAGCAAGGCTGACTTGAAGGAAATCACAAACTTCATTTTAGTCAGCAGATCACATATCAAGATTTTTGTAAGTACATGTTGGCTTTTTGGTAAAGGCCCAACTTCTTAATCAACCTTCCAAGTAAGGAGAGAGAGAGAGAGAGAGAGAGAGAGAGAGAGAATGAATTGTGCCCTGCACTAATAATCTATTTGAAAGAACACTTCTTTCAGACTATACAAAAATATAGTGCTTACAGTTTTACAAATCCACTGTTTATGTAGAAATTATTTCATGTTTAGCTACCACTCACTAGTGTCTGGTATCAAGCCAGCCTCAGACCTGCATAAACACCAGGTTTTACACATTACATAGCACATATGAAAGTTAGCACTAAGCTGGCTGGTTAGTTATAAATCTATATACAGTTTAAGCTCTAACCCCATTCTGATAGCTCCCTTGCTCCTACATTAATTTTTTTGCCAAAAAAAGCAATAGGAATTTTTTTTAATACACCAAAAGAAATCAAATCATACATGCGCACTTTTGCAAACTAGGAATTCCTGTTACTGTAAATCACTACCAGATGTCAAAAAGCAACATATTCATTACTCCCCTAAATAATACAGTTGATTAATGAGGCACATTTACATTGTGGAATCTTGGTCTCTGTCATAACTAGAAAGAGTTTAAGAAGCCTTTAAAAAAAAAAGTCTTGCAGATGGGAAAATAACTTTAACTATCATGCTTCAAAGGCAAAGTAAATATTAGGCATCATGGGGCAGGATTTGGTCATCTAAGGGGTAATAACTTCCAAATGAAACTGGTCTTTCTTCTCAAAGAAAAGATGTAGTAGCTGCATAATAGACTGAAAGACAGATATGTTTCTGGACAGTCGATAGCTCAAGCGCACTCAGGGTTAGGAATATCGTCAGGGGAATTTTGGAATGGCATGCACGTTTTAAATGGTGACTTGCTTGCTCTGCTCTTGTTACCTAACAAATCAAAGTATCTGACGATATTATTTGCAAGAAATATTACTCTAAAGAATATCCATCTTGTCTACTGAATAGATAGACTTCCTTTGAAAAGCCACCCAGTTTAGAGTAGCCACCAGACTGTAAATAAAGTCGATTGACATATGCAATCAGTTCTCTCAAATCGACCAATGGGGCTTCACATCAACATTCCCTCAACTACTGTTCAACGCTATTCTGACTCTTATGAAATGGTAGACAGTTTCAAAGGCATTCCTGGGTTTTGTGTTTGTGTTCTACTCATGTAGATTTATAATTCCATATATATACACATATATAATATTAAAAATATAGCACAAGGAAGACATTTGTTGTTGGCAGCTACTCAGGAAACCAGTTGGTAAAGAATGATGTTTTTTGAGTTAGAAAAGAAGCTTGTATAACTAAAACTGTACACAGGCACAATGTTGCCTGCACGCATACCTGCAGCATAGTTTTTCATCAGCTATTTCTTCACTTTAATATAGACATATTTTTCTGACACATGTGTGCAAGCATATGTACATGTCAGTGTAGGCACACAATAGAAATGCTGATGGTACTGCAATCACTTTCTTAATAGGTAGTATTACTAGGTAAACATTGAGAGCATTGATTTAGTCACTCATGATGCTGTACACCTATAGTCCAGCAATTAGAGGCAGAGGTAGGAGGACCAATTTAAGACCAGCCTTGAAAATATAGTGAGACCCTGTCTCAGAAAACAAAGACAAACCACCACACTGCACACTGCTTTTGATACATAAGGCACACAAAAGTTTTAACCCTAAACCCATCATTCATTTGCAGTGTAACAGTCACTAAGAAGTCTCTCTGAAGTTCATTTCCCCTCTGCATACAATGCAAATATTCACGAGCTTCTCTGTCACTTAAATCATTGAATGATATATAGATAACCAAGTAATTAATTTTGAATCTCACACAGGATTAAGTACTAATGCCCCATCTCTAATTAATAGGAATAAACGTTTTCCATTAAAATATCTGTCTATGATACTCAGTTCAGAATCTCTATTTTCCCTGTGTTGTTCTATATGTGATTAGTTGCATGAAGCAAAGCAAGTGCTAGGACTGAACAAGGACTCAGCCACAGGGGTCATTATGACTATGAACATTGATTTAAAAGCCAAAATACAATTAAATTAAATCAAAATGAATTGATTTAAAAAGGTAATACCTAGGTCTAAAGTGTTGTCCTGCTACCAATTCCAAGGAATCTAGAACTTGGAGTTTGAGATCTTAAGGAACGATTTCTTCATTTTGAATCCTGAAAAGAAATGGATAAAAGAATAAATTCCACCTCTAAGTCTCATATGGGGAAACACTAGTTCTAGAGCACTCAGAGTCACTTGTGCTTGTGGGATTAGAGGTACTAAGCTTGGGCTCTGATGCAATTCTAGTATCAATAGGAGCTAAACACAGATTTGCAACTCTCAGTCCAAGAAAAGTGTGTTAGGAGAATGAGAACCAGTCATTGCATTGCGCATGTGAAAACCCCTGTGACCACGTCAAGTCAGGCATGCAAGGCAGCCCATTTAGAATCCCAGCACTCAGGAAGCAGAGACAGAGTATTTCTCAGCCAAGCTGGCTGCCTAGACTGGCCGAATAGGTGAACTCTGGGTTCAATGTGAGACTCCATCTCAGTAAACTAAGTGAAGAGTGACTAAGGTGGCAATGTGTGCCAACCTCTGATCTGTTTCACACAGTGCCATTGTGTGTACATGGATGTGTATATGTGCATGTATAATCACATGATCAGCTGAATCATATGAATCAAAAGGCAATAGGGTAAGACTATGTAGCAGACAGATATTTATGGAAGGAACAGATTAATGCTATGGAGAAGAGAGAAGGAAAGGTCAAGGGTCATTTTTCAAGAGCTCTTGACACAGAATTAATCACTGTCCCCTAGCTAGTATGCCATTTCTCATTATAGATCACCCTCCACTTAAAGGTGGCTGAGCTTAATTTAACTTTTGTTACTAGGTAACCGAAACCTAGGATGTTATGGTAATAGTGTGAGGATACATGCTGAGTCCAGGCAAAATTCCAGGTTAAAACTTTTGCTTCATGTTGATGAGACCAAATTCAGCTAGGTTAAAACATACTAACAACATAACGTTGGAAGAAAAGGTAGACTAGAGAAAAGAGCTCAGCTTGGCATTGCTAACTTAACTAAGCATTGTTTTTTTAAGCCCTCTAGACTATAATGATGACTTGACTGAAATCTGTATTTTATTATTTAAGCAATTGTATGTTTTCTATGTACAGAGATATGACATTTGTTATTCAATCACCTGCTTGCTCTCCCATTTACTTTGTTTGTAAATCTTGTCTTTAGACATTTAGCCTTCCATTTATAGACCCAAGACTTATTATGAGAGGAGGTGTCACATGAGGAGACACCCACTGGTCCCTCAGTGGTAGAGGACAGGTTTCAAGGCAATTGCCAAGGTGTCAGTGAAGAGCCCTCTTTCTTTTAACATTCCTTCACCTTAAATATTAGGCCTCTAGCTTGTTTGGTAATGGTTTCTGCAAGTTTTCATATCTTAGAGGGTCTCATTTCACACATAATGTAGAGAGTTACCTCGAAGAGGAAGTTCTTCGAAAGCAGAGGTTCTCAACATGTGGGGCTCAACCTCTTCAGCAAGCCTCTATTCTGAAAAATATTTACATCACAATTCACAACAGTATCAATATTACAGTTATAAAGTTGCAATGAAAATAATGTTATAGTTGGGGTTCACCACAACATGAGGAATGGTACTAATGAATTGCAGCATTAGAAAGGTTGAGAACCACTGGGCTAAAGGAATTTAGGAAGAGACGGTCATCCTACTGGGGCTTAGCTGACTGAAACCCAAGGGTAAAAGCCACCTTGTCACTCTGCAGTGTTGGGGATTCAATCTGTCTTTCTGATCATCCTTAGGATACCAACTTTCCTTTTCTTCATAAGTTCAAGGGCTCAACTCATTCTTCCAGGATGTGGCTTTGTGTCTCTCCTACTGCATGTTGGACCATTGGCATTTTGCCATCTTCTGCATCCATTAACATCCTCCCAACCATCTAGCTTCAAACTAGTTTTTATATTGATGAAGACATCCAGTTGCTAGAGAGCTTTATTTTTCATAGTTTTAACAATTATTTGATGCTGTGAAATTCTGCAGGGGGAGAACTAAAAGCCAGGTGCTGTCTGGTGAATGAATAGCTCTATATATAGAAGGCCAGGTCCACATGTGTGAGATGAAACAACAAAGGGGTCATCCATGTCCATCTTTGCCATCTTTACCATGAATATTGATTGCTGCACATCAGGACAACTGGAGCAATTACAGGCAATCATGGAAGCAACCAAATGAATTGACTGACTAGTCCGTTGTCCGGTTTCCCAGCTGTGGAACCAGCTGCATAGCCAAGTCCTAAGATAAATCCTGTTTATGGGGTTCTAAAGCATTTTTATCACAAAACCACTTGTGGAAACTTGTTAAAGGGTACTTGAAGATTCCTAGCAGGTAGAGCGCCTTCCAGGATTTCTAACTCCTTGAGGAGGCAACCATTCAATTCCAAGACCCCTACCCAATACCACCATTTACCAGATATAGAAAAAAGTCAAAGTAATGTATGAAGAAACTCCAAATCTATCAACTTTTTGAACACCAGTTTTGTTGATCCCCCATTCTTTCATCAGGGACAGATTTAAAGTAATCGAATACAAATCATATAAAGTTATGTATTATGGGAGGTGGAAAAAGCACAAGGACCTGAATTTGATTTCTAGGATGTATGTAAAACTGCCAAATATGCGCTGGGGAGGCGGAGATATCTCTGTGATTTACTGGCCAGCTGGTCAACCTTACTTAGTAAGTTCAGGGCCAGTGAGTGAATATGTATCACAAAGGGTGGGTGGACAGAGATCCAAAAGGTCATATGTGAATCCTCACAGACACCTCCAGCTATAGATGCATGCATAGAACTCCAGATGTTTCACAGGTATAGAACTTGGCCCACATGTATGAAGAGTAAAATTCACCCACATGAATGCCAAGTAGGAATGACACCCTGTATATCATTCCAGCTTTGGGAAAGCAGAGAAAAGGGAATTCCCCAGAACAAGTCAGCTAGCTGCACAATCCATACCAGTGAACTCTGGGTTCACTGTCCCAGCCTCAGTGAATAAGGTGGAGAATAACCGAGGAAGACATATGATGTCAATGCAGGCCCCATATGCAAATATACACAAGTCCACACCTCTACACACACACACTATATTTCAATTCATTTACTTACAGTCCATTTATATTCATTAGTTTCTAAATCGAACCAAGACAGCAACACACACACACACACACACACACACACACACACAAATGCCATCCTATTTTCTATCTCCTGATATTGCTTAGGACATGTGGGAGGCTGAAAAAGATTTAGAGCCACCTGACCTGCGAAATGAGAGACTTTGTACTGCTGAGTTCTATTGTTTGCTAATGGGGCTTTGTAAGTTTAATGTAGGTTATACATGAACATTGGTTTTATACTTTTTAAGTCATCTTTTACACTTTCAAGAAAATAGGACAACCTTAGCCCAGGGGTAATGGACTCTGGCCTCTCTTACGCTTTCTGTCTGCACTACATTCATCAAACCAGAGGGTTTGGAAGCTGCAGCCTTTTTTTTTTTTTGGTGCAATTTAAACAAGAGAACAGAGGGAGGGGCATTAATAAGCCTTCCCTTGGGAGACTTAAACAGATTTTA
This sequence comes from Bramus lutescens, assembly GCA_001685075.1. Classification (NCBI taxonomy): domain Eukaryota; kingdom Metazoa; phylum Chordata; class Mammalia; order Rodentia; family Cricetidae; genus Bramus; species Bramus lutescens. The sequence goes on along the minus strand of LOEQ01007300.1, from coordinate 34,721 downwards.
GCACCAACACAGGGATTTGGGTCAGTGAAAGACTAAAGCTTGATGCTTCTGTCTGAGAAAAGGGCAAACACTGGGCACAAAAGGAGTCTTCTGTCTTCTGGTCTCGCCCTGCGGAAATCAGAGTCTCTGAGGTCACTGTCACTTGCCAGAGATGCCTCATATTTAACACACAAGAGGTTGGAATACTAGGTTGTCTTCTCACGCCCCTTGGGGAAGAACAAATCTTGGAACAAACAAGCTTGAGTAGACTTCCAAAATGGGAGCATGGGAATGGTGACCTATTACCAAATCCTAACCGGGCTCCTCAAGATATTTTTTTAACGGAAAATTTTGAAAAATTATGGAACACATGGTTTAATAACAGGGCAGGATATTGGCAATCAGGATGGCTCTGGAAATCAGAACCCTCCTTGGAAATCTGAAACATATGGCCTCAGCAGCAATAATTTAAATTGACTACCAAATAGAGCCATAGCAACTACAGGACACTTGCAGTTAAGATACCAGAGGAGGTTAGGGGCAAACAACTGTTGGATGGAAAAATAATTTCTATCATTACATCAATTGCTGATATTGGTGCTTTATATTTGATTTCTTCACTTAAAAGCACTTGGATTTGCATGCACAAAACCCAAGTATCTGCATTCCTTTTCTGATGAAACATGACGGTGGCTATCTGTGATGAGGACTTCTCAGTGAGTTAACGTTCAGGTGTGGTCTTTGTTACCAATAATGGAAAGAATTTATTAGGACATGTGATGGTCTCCCTTTAGCTAATTTCACCATTAGTCCTTGATCATTAGCCTTAATGAGAAGAAACAGTGGGGGAAGCATTCAGGAATCATTGGTAATCCAAAAGGCATGTGTATTGAACTTGAAAATGCACTGTATTAATTTTTTTTACATGGGGTATGGCATTCCTATTGCTTCATATAGTACAATTAGGTCATACTGCAAAGAAATAGTTCAGAATGAGAAATAAAGTGTCTTTGGATCCATTTGGTCTGGAATTTAACGTATCTTGATAGTAGGCAATATTTACACCAGCCCATCTCCTCCCCTTGAGATTTAATCTCCTCATTCCATCACTCTATAGCTTGGCTGTTTACTTAAACCTAACTCTCCACCATTAACAGTTCACTCATCTCTGTACTGGTTTGCGAAATAGAGACAGCTAATTAATAAATATTTGTCCGATGTCAAACTTCCAACTTGATTTGAATGAGGGAAAGGACTAAAAATAATTAGATCATAAAGCTTTTACCTCCAACATGTTAGACTTCGCACGATCCAAGGTGGGTATAAGGTGTTCACAAAGCCTTAGATGTGCTGGCACTGCCTCCATGATGTTCTAGGAACCAGTTCATTTTCTAGATGCAAGATTCCTCATTAATAAAGTGGGAGGACTGAAGCTGATGAACACTTTTCTAGGGGGGCTTATGTTTTCACAGAGTCGTCTGGGAGTGCAAGACAGTTTTTGAGAAGCAAGGATGGGGTGGCAAGGGTCAACAGGCAGGGTCCCATGCCATCCTTCCTGGTGCAGCAAATGCAGGTACATGTTCGTCTATTGAAGCCCAGCTTAGGCTGTGATCTGTGGAACAGGGTGTGTGGGAGTAAAAGAGCAGGGAGCAGAAGGCGAGTTAATCAACTCTTGAGGCATTTCCTGGTTCTGTGAAACTATTAAGAATGTTTAGGAGGCAGCACAGAGTAGGTGAGACAATTCATAAGAACTACGACTAGAGACCTAACACTGAGTAATGTCAAACTGTCGGACAAATTAGGTTGCCTGGAATTTTTGTGGTTAAACTGGAAGCTTTGAAAACCCCTACAAATAAATAAAGACAAGGTAAGTAGAGGCTGAAGAATTTTTTTTGGAATTAACATCTTAAAATTAAGAACATTTAAGGCAGCATCAGTGTTATTATTCATAGGTTAAATGCGTGGGGCTTTGCCCTGAAACCGTAAGTGTCCCCTACTGCCCTTAGTCTTGATGTGAAGTGAAGACAAGATGCAGGGATCAGGACAAAGAACAAGAGGCTCATGGACCCTCCTTTCCCAGCCCATGGATTTGCAAACATTCAGACACCTAAGTCTGGTAATAAAAATTGTATATGCCCACCAACCATATTTGAATCACCCATTTCTTTTCAAAGGATTTTTTCATCCTTTTGAAAAGAGCATGAAATATATAAACTGAGAAGTCCAAAATGTCCGCTCCTACCTCCCTCTACGCTCACTAGGAGCCATTCTAGCTCTTTTAAAAGAAACCCATTTGTATCTCTTTACCATCATATTTCAAACTAGAGTGAGAAACGGTGGAGGGATCTGGAGACTGCCTCATTCGGGGTCCTAAACTTGTCTGTTTTTCTTCACCATTCTGGAATGATCACAAGGTCCTCCTGATAGAAGATGAGAGTGGAAATCAGGTTTCTTGGCAATCACTTGACTCTGTGTTTGAGTCTCCTGGTGACCAAATGTTTTGCAGATGTGTCATCTAAAGCAGGCACATGTGTGTGCTGGGGAGGGAGGGAGGGAGAAGAGAAAGGGCAAAACCAGTCAGAGCTGGAAGAAGCTGAATTCGGAATACCGGTGGGATGCACCCCCTTTCTCCACCAATGCCTCCTTTTATATAAACCTGAAGAGTTCAGGTTCTTATAGTTCCTCTTGGCCATGGCTCCCTTAGGGGTTCAAAAGTTTCAGGAGGCTTGACTTTCTACACAGCCACTGCTGAGGCAAGAGCAGGAATTTAACAAACACTGTAACTTAAAATTCATGCTTGTGTTCTTTTCGTTAAAAAAAAAACCCTCAGAAACATCTGCCCTTACTTATTATGATAGTTTTTCTTCTCCTTTATTTTATGAATCCATGAGGCTCCTATGCAATCATCTACAATGTGTGTGTGTGCATGTGTGTGTGTGTCTGTGCATGTGTGTGTATATTTGTGTGTGTACATATGTGCACGCACATGCATGTATGCATGCAGCAGGAGGGTTTAAAGAGAGAACATGTAACAAATAGGGAAGCTGCCCACTGGTAGGAGAAAACATATGAAAACTCATAACTTCTATAATTCCCTTGCTTAAACCCCCAATGACTCCTTCATGATGTCTTGAATATGTCTGTACCACTCACTGGGAGAGCTTGTGTCTTCCTACCAGTACAGACTGGCTCCTCACCATGCTTCCTTTCAGATACCATAAGCAGCTTTGCTAATTATAGGTATTTCTGGGTGGTCAGTTTGTTTCTCACTTTTTGAATTAGACAAAGTGGTTTCCTTATTTATGGAGTCCTTGCATCTTCTTCCCCTAGTGTTTTCTGGTTCCAGAGAGATTCATTCTGCCATGAAGAATTCTTACACCTTGTGTATGAACTGTCTTCTTCCTTATCATTTAGCATCTTGCTAAATATTCTACTGTGACTTGATGGGCAGTAAGTAGCTGTAGCCTTTTACAATTTAACAATAAACTTCTATGATTCACTTTAATTTCTACTTACAGAGAACGCCTTTTGCTTGCTTATAGGTGAGATCAATGCAAATGATGTTTTGTTAATCAGTGTTATGCTCTTCATGATCTTCTAGATTCAAGTTTATGTCCCTCCCCACAAGTAGAGATTGTCTACATTTATAGGTGAATTTACAGTTATAGGCCAATTAGAATAGCTAACTCTTAAAAGACTATTAAAGTCTTTTATGTATTAGCTCATTCTTCGCAATAGACAGGAAGGAAGAATTGTTATTTGAACAGCTAATTCAAGACAGCCTAGATTGGAACCTGGGCACTTTGGGTCCGCAGCACACATTGTATTGAGTCCTCAGTATGATCCCCATGGATCTAAATTCTGAAAGGAATGGAACCGAAAAGGCCATTCTTTGTATGCATAGTGGGCAATCAGTCACTGTTAACTACATAGAAAGAACAGAGAAAGCAGGGAGATTAAAAACAGGGGAAACAAAAGCCGGGAAATTGTTCTAAGAAGGAATTCAATGTCTCTTTCCTGAGACTCAGGGAGCAATCAGCAGGTGGAGAGGACTGCCAACCATCCGCTAACAGGGTTTTGCTTGCAGCAAAAACCACGTTTGGAAATCCATGCAGATTCACTTTCTGCTTTGTGTGCATGCATGCGTGCAAGTGTTTGTGCATGCTTGTGCCTGTGCCTGTAAGAGGACAACCATGCTGCCTTCTGTTTGTTGTGAGTCAGCCCTTCTCAGTGACCTGGGCCTCACCAAGTCGTCTAGGTTGGCTGCCTCGCAAGTCACAGAGACCTTCCTGTCTTGTTTTCCCAAGCACTAGAATTCCAAGTGTAAGGAACTATGCCTGGCTTTTTGTGTGAGTTCCAGTGGTCACATTCAAGTCCTACTCTGTGTAAGGCAAGCACTTAACCATCAGCTAGCTCCACTGCCTCAGTTTCTGCATTTTTACAGCAAGGAATTATCAACGTGTTTTTAATTTCTCAACCTGAGCAAAGAGAAACTGATGCAGAGACTTGCCACCTGGAGATCTGAGTCAGATCCAAGATGCCCTAAGAGGATGCTGGAACAGCGGCCTGACGGAAGTAGCTGGAGGACCGGTAGTATTTGAATAGGGCATTGTATCATGAGGAGGTCAGGGAAGAGCAGGACTCATTATTTGGGGACACTTACTATGACATAAGCTTGCGTGTGACCTTCAACAACTTTCAAGATTCTATTTTTTTTCCCAAAAACGGAGGCCACGAGCTGAGTAATCACTTATGTCTGTCTGCACTAAGCTGCATCTTCAGGGCTACCTTGGGTGTATCATTTGCTGGGACGATATAGAGCTATAACTGAATATTTTAAATGTTATTTCCCAGAAAATAATATTCCATGAATTTGAGCTCTTCAGTTCCGATGTTTGATAACATTGCAATATGACTATGCAATAAGGCAGAGCCGTAATCACCGATCCTCTGCAATGAGTGAATTTGGATGAAACTCTCAGAACAACGCAGGGACAGGCAGTGTGCTCCAGCCAGAAGCCTGGCTAAGCATGAATGGAGAAGCATGGTCCACCACACATGTTTCAATAACTGCAATTTAGTAGAATAAATAAGACAAATGCATAAGTAAACATGCAATAAAATGCACTAGAGGTTACAGGAGAGAGGAATTACTCTGCCAGAGGATAGAGAAGCCTTGAAAAATTCATAGAAGTTTTAATAATAAATATAGAGGAGGGGCTAAAGGGGTTTGAAAATGGAAACACCTAAGTATAAGGTACAAGTTTTATTTCATTTTTTAAAAAATCACTGAGAAGTTGGGTCTTCTGTTCCACTCAGTACCAATCAGGGAGTCGCTGTGAAGCAGTGATCTCTGAAGGCACATATGTGAGATCAGCTGTGCATGGAGGTGACTTTCTTTCTCTTGTCACCTTAATTAGATTTTTGGCAACAGTGGCTCCACTTGCAGTTGGGTTTTCACTAAAGATTAAAATTCATTATTTCCAGTAAAATCATAGAAAACACAATCAAAATGAAAGTTCATTGTATATACAGCAAGTTACACATAATTAATGGCAGTAGAAACTGCTAAAACACTTAGCAAAGACTATAGAATATTCAAAGCTATGTGAAGCTAATATAATTTGTTCTCGAATTTTGAAAGTTGAAAGACCTGAACATCTGTCACTATCTTCCGGCAGAGTTTAAAGAGTTCTCATGTGACTTAAAAAAATAAGGAAACTATTTCAAATACTCCCAAACTAAGACTATATATTGTTTACTAAATGTAAATGCACACTGAATAGTGTAGCATGTTTCTTATATGCTGAAGTTATGCTTATCAGTCTTAAGAATGCTTTGTTTTGGGGGGGGTTGTTTTTATTTATTTATTTATTGTTTTTTTTGTTGTTTTTAGAGACAAGATTTCTCTGTGTAAGAGTCCTAACTGTCCTGGAACTAGCTCTTGTAGACCAGGCTGGCCTCGAACTCAC
>LOEQ01007300.1:13145-28670 GCA_001685075.1 Bramus lutescens | reverse complement strand
TTCAGAGAAAAAATGGCAAATATATTTATCAAGGCCCACATGATCAATATAATTTATATAATGTATATGGAATATAATTAGATTTATCCTTTGTAAGACAAAACTAGGTTGTATAATTTGAGAAATCTATTTACTATTGTGATTGGCGCATTAAAAAGTAGATAAATATTACTTTTTCCAGAATATGATTATTAAACTGAACTCTCATTTTTAACTAAAGGAAGCTCCAGGCCTGGAACCACCACAGAAAATATTTTGGACAAAATACAGGTTGCAGGAAACATCCCAAGGATATTGTTCACTTGTATTATATGCTTTGGTATTCTAGAATGGGTTCCCATTAAAGTATTGATTTTTAAGTAAATTGCATTTTATTGTATGCTGTGTATGAGAAAGGCTGATTAGTAATCAAATCTAAGTACTTTTGATTTATTTTTATGGAAGACTATTATAAAGGCAAATTATTAAAATGAATGCAATTATCCATGCTTGATTTATCTAATGTAGGGCACAGTTTATTAATCTTTATTTTCTAAGAGTATTGGAGAAATTCTTAAATTCAAATTTTAAAAAGTCCAGGCATATGCGGAATATAAGGACACTCATCACAGGAGCAGGGAAATTTATAATGCCAAGAAATAATAGCCAGCTAATGACCTCAACCCCGACAAGCACTGAGTTGAATACAATTACAGCCCATTCTCCATTACCCTCTCAAATGAAGGAGAACCAAAATATGAGTGATACAAAATTCAGGCAGAGAAAGTAGAAGATGGCTGGGCCATTGCCCCTCAACGCAGAGACTCATCTGCATCAGAGCTTGTGCTGGGTCAGTGCTTGCCGATACCAGTGTGGACCTGCCAGACGCTACGATTTGATGGCAAGATATTTCCCCATTTACAGCCCTGGGAATCTCAGCTCTTCCCCTGGGAGGAAAACAAAAGTAAAACCATGATCAAAATGTGACATGCCACGAAATACCTGACACACACTTCAAATAGTAAATCATTTCCCCAGAAGCGGCTGAAGATATCTTCTTTCTAGCAACAGATTGTATTTCAGATGCACCCAGGCTGATGTAAGTAAGCGTCCTATTTAACAAAGAAGTCCTTTTGTTTGGATTCGGATACCACCATCTTCAATCACTTTCTTTTCTCTGTTTTACAGGAATGGAATAGGGAAATGAGTTGTAAGCTTCAGTAATTTCTTCAGGTTTGAGAAACCACTTAGCACAAACTCAGCAACTTGAGAGTCTAGGCAATGATTCCCCAAATTTGGAAGACACCTGAAGGAAGTTCTACACCCATTTATGAAGTAATAATTATTCTTTGGGAGACTGACTTTACCCTCATATGGAATAATTAAATGGGATATTTTCAAAAGTTTTAGGCAATATTCCTTCATGTCTTGCCTGTACATGCCTATAAATAATAAAATCCATCATAACATATTATATGTATGATTATATATATATAGAGAGAGAGAGAGAGAGAGAGAGAGTATTAAAATGGATTGGATCATTCTCCCTTTTTATTCTGTTAGGTCCAAGAAAGTCCTGGCTGGAGATCTGAGGTCTAATAAGTTGGGCAGTGCTAACAGGGAGCAAAAATGACCAACTACAAGTTCCTCTAAAGTTACTATTTATACATAAAAGCCCTGAAAGTAGCAGGAATCTATAATGTGAAATTATTCTTAGCACACGGAGGTAGCTTTATGGTAGGGCTTTGAGAGAATTATATTCTCTTCATTTCTTCAACCTCCCTTTCATCTCCTTTTAAGATATTCTTGTGTGACCTCCGCCACAAAAGAGAAGCCAGCCCAATGTCACTGGGAAATTAGGGTAGGGTCATACAGGACCATCTAAAGACTCCCTTTAGACAAAGCTCTTTTTAGAACTGTCTAAAAGCCATGGGCCATTTAAAATGGGCTGAGAATAGGGCCACTCAAATGCTCAGGGCTTAAAGGGGTATTGGAGGTGACCTTTCGTCCCTTCCCTTATCAATGAGCTCTCTGAAGATTTGAAGATCACAGTTCAGGTGTGTCACCTCCAAATACACCTTCCCACAGTCCAGCTCTGCTCCTTTTCAGAAGTTATCCAAATTCTCAAGAGTCATGAAAAATCATTACTAAGAGCCCTTCCAAATACCCTACATCTTCAGCAGTTAGGACACAGATTATTTCTGGCATATTTTCTCTTTATCCTCTACACCATAAACATCTTTGGGTTTCAGAGTCTGGAAGGTAAGTTTTTCAATAGTAAGATCTCTTGTGGTCTGGATCTCCTGGAGAATGTTCACCTGTTTCTAGATCTCTAAGTGGGAAGTGATAGTTTATGCTGTATTTCTACAAGCAGCAGGTTCTCCTAAAAGTCTCAAACGTGAACTTGTTTGTCTGATTATATGCCATCTCAGACTAGCTTTCCGAAGCTGTGGGATTCACGAGTTCATTGCCAAAGCAGTTAATGAATATTTGTCAACACAGGCAATGCAGTCCTGCCTCCTGTCTGTGTACACCAGGTGAGGATCAAATGGAGAAGGCTGCCTCCATCTGCATGCTGTGTGATGCTGGGTCCCCCGTTCCACCTCTGAACAACTTGTTTTTACAGTGAGGACACAGGGAAGATCTATCTCGTGGGGCTTGGCAGGGAATGAAGTCAGCCTCACACATGTGACTTCAGTGGATGTCAACTCTTCGCTGTGGCTTCTCCCCAGTGTTCCTTATACAGACTCACATCTGGCCTCCTTCCATCTGCCTCTTCCTTTGAAGCTCATTTCTGAACTGAGAGTACACATAGCTCTTTTACTTAATTGAGATTTAAATTATTTATAGCTTGAATAAATTATTTCTCATTCTAAAGATATTTACATTTAAAGTCGCATTTAAACCCTAGGTTTACCTATATTGAAAACCAAGTTTTTGAGTTATGTCTTCATCATTGGGTGGTCTTAGGCAAATGGGTGAACTTACTTGTGTCCTCTAATCCTCAAATACTTAGGATTTGATAAATGACGGTAAATCTCAGTCTCACCGATTATCACGAGAAGACTGACGAGAGCCTACTCAACCAAAACGCTTTAACCAGCATTCATTCTCCATTTCAGCCAACAATGGAGAACCTAACACAACAGAGTACTTATGCATTAAAAACTGATTTGTCAAATCAACTGCAAAGGCCATGGAGGGACCAGCTTCAGGCACTAGGAGTCAGAAGCTTTAATGATGGTTTCTGGTTGACTCCTCTTCCAGCTTTAATTGTGCTCCCCGAGTCAGCTCCATGGTTGGGTGGCCCTTTCTCCTAAAATGTCCCTATTAGTAACAGCAAAGCTTATTTACAGCTTTGGGATTTATGAGTCAAGCATCTTATTTTCTAAATGTTCCCTCCTTTCCTTCACCCCTCCCTCTTTTCTCCCCACCTTCATCTCTTCTTCTCTCCCTCCTTCTGTCCTTTCTTCCCTCATTTCCTCTCTTCTACCCTCCCTCCTTCCTTCTTTCCTTCCTTTTCCTTTTATTCTCTTCTCCCTTCCTTCTACTAGATCCCAGGCTGGAAATCTTGAACTCAAGATCTCCTTGCTTTGCCTCCCAAGGGCCTGGATTACAGACATATTCCACTACCCCTGACTTCCCAGAGTTTCTAATGAGGTTCAACACCAGGGCTGGGCCTGTAGCTCAGCAGGTGACTGCCCACACACCCAGCATGTGTGAGACACTAGTTTCAATCTCTCGTACTGTGAAGAAACACAAAACAGATTACGGCCCAACAAGTGGTACTTATTTGGCCTATATGGTAACCCAGGAAAACTAACTGGAGACACTTGATACCAAGTGATCAACTTATCCAGGCCTGGTTTCTGTACTCATTCTTGAGTTAAAGGGCCTTGATCAGCAGGTGGAGTCCCTGGGAAACATCCAGATGCTTCTGTCTGAAGAATGGATGGGGTGCACTGGCTGAGCAAATATTAGAGAATTTTCTCACAAAACATCAGTTCTCTTTCTAGAACAGTGTCACGGGAAAAGTCTGGGGAACATGGGCTTTTCAAAATTCTTTAACATAAGTTTAAAAATTCCTTGACATAAGTCAAAGGGGAAACCAGAGTCTTCATTCAGTTTCCCCAACAGTCAAAGCCATTGTAACTATTCTGTAGAAACACATGTACATGTACTTATGTACTATGTGTAGCAATACAGTATGTGGCATATGAGTATCAACATACATGGTGTACTGTGAATGTACATGTGCTGGGAGTCTTGTGCACTGCTTTAACTCGTTTAAAGAAAGATGTCACCTTTGTTCACTGGTGTTTGCACATAGCAACAGTAGATGATAATGTGGATAGAAACTTTACAGGCCTATTTTACATCTGGCACCATTGGTTTATTGGCACAAGCATACAAATCATGTGAATGTGGTTAATACTGGCTCTCGCATCGGTAATGTGTTTCGGTCGTTTTATGCCTCTTTAAAACCTGTATCTGTGCCGGCCACTTTCCAAAGCGCGCTGCGGGCTTTATAACCATCACCGCACCACTGTAGAAGGCTGCCAAATGAGAGTTTTGAAATGTAACTATAATACAGCTGGCCATAGATCTGGGAATGGTTAGGTGGGTGGGGGTGGGGCAAGCACAAGAGGTCTGATGTCTCTGTTAAGGCCCAGGTAGAAAGATTTGTTCCAAGGGGGCGGCTCTGGGGGTCCACAATTGCTCCTGTATTTCCCCTTAGCCGGTACCACTGCATACGTTAAAACCCACAGCCCTTTCTCTGGGGCACGCCGCAGAAACTTGAGATCACAGAGTTTCATGTTTGAAGAAGTCCAGAAGTTTCTCATTAGACTCTCATTCCTCAACTACCTACGAGGAAAACAAAGCCCGCCCCCCATCTTCCCAGGGAGGGATCTTTATGTGGCCCAAGCGGTCAGTACCGTGTGGGGGTTGTTAAGAAGTTAACAAGACATCTGAGAGCGAAGCGAGCTTTGTGTTATGAAAACATGATGTGAACGCTTAGGAGGAGTGAAAACGGATGGCTGCCGGCGCAAAAGCCATTCTTCATGTTTTAAATAATGCTCTCCTTCAAAATTTGCAACATGCTCTTTTTAGCCCCGCAATCTGATGCTGAAAAATGGTGGTGGAAATGGTTATCAGATTGAAGATACACATTTCTGGTATATATATATATATATGTAAACACACATACATAAACACAATACACATATATGTATCTATGAGATATGTCTTATATATGTAAATATATACACATATTTATTTCTTAGAAAAGGAGGAACTGTTAGCTGTCCTCTTATAGACAGAAAAATTGCCCTTGGTCCCTTTGGGAAGGCAGCCTGAGCCCTGAATTGAACCATGTGGGTAGCGTTTGACTATTCACCTCACAGCACTGGCTACCCCGTAGGTCCCTGGGGTGACCCTGGCACATCCACACTGATTTCTTTCCGCGGTACCTCATGCCTTTGGACTCCTTTGATCGTCAGGTAGCCTGACTCAAAAGGACGGGGAGAGCAAAGGAAGGCACAGAGTTCATCAGAGTGCTTGAGGCTCTGTGGAAGGTAGGGAGAACAATAGGCCCAAACTTCAGTGAACGCAGCCTCCAGGCCTAGCCAGAGATGACCCCGATAGCTGACAGGAACTTCTCTAGAAATGGAACTTTCTCAGGATTGGACTTTGAGGTGAAGTTGAGGCATTAACTTACTCCCCAAACAGATAAGCCTTTCATTATCCGTCTGCTTTGGAAAGCAAGTTTGACAAGTCTGATATTTATACGAGGACCGTGAAGTTTACTGGCAAGTTCAAAGGCATAATCCATTACTGCAGGCAGCTGCGAGTGGAAAGATGTTTAGCCTGCTTAGATTTTCACTTGAATGATGGAAACACTTAAGAAAGCATGATTTTTTTTTCCCAAGCAAAGGGCTGAGGTTAGGTGGGCCACACTTGTGTTTTAATGAGCACTATTATATTGTACCAAATTGGAAAATAGGAAAATAAATATTTGGTGCTCACTGTTTTTGTTTTATTTCTCTGGCTTTGGTGAATTTTGACTGCAAAATTCAGAAATCTGGACTCATGATACTTACATACAGAAACATGTGCATGAATGTACACACCCATAAGCACAGTTCAGACAGCTGCCACACTCACTTCAATACTCTATCGCAGTCAGCCTTTCCTCTCTCCTGTGAACGACTACAACCTATTAATGACCAATATATTTAAAAATATATCGATGTCTTTCATGCTCATTGGGATCGCAACACTGTAAGTTTTTTTTTTTTAAATGAAGGATTGGCTTTGACAAACTTTGATTAGTTCTGACAACAGCCATTGCTGACCTTGACCAAATCATGGCTTCAGTTTCTCTCTTCTGCAAGATGAAGAAATAAGCAACAATTCCCAATTCCAGATGGAGACCCCGAGTGACAGGAGAGAATGAACATGCTCCCTGAGGTAATTACTGGCCTAAGCAGCCAGTGCAAGTAGGCATCGTTTTTGTAATCTTATTTTCATGTTGCAAAATGAAGCACCCTTCTCCAAAATGTCCAGATGTTTATATGAACATATTTTTTCTTCTTCCTAAGTTTTTAAGCCAATTTGTTATTGTAGGAATGCATGCTCTACAAAAACCTTACATATTTATCTAGTCTAAGGCTGGGTTAGATTCAGCCTGGGCTAAATTCAGGTTTAACATTCTCTGAGAGGTTCTAGCTCTATGATTTGGGTTGAAGGGCATTGAAAATGGCATACGACCAGTTGAGAGGGCCTATTGTCCTTGGCATATTAGAAAGTTTTATGGTAACAGTCTCCAGGAGTTCTGGGATTAGTGCACAAAAGAACGATCTAGGAAACTCTTTGGAACAGTGTAGTATTTGGGGTCACAAGTTATCATAGCAAATCATTTCTTAGGGTCCATGAGATGCTGCGTTAGGGGGTCCAAGACCACCATGGACCAACCCTAGGTGCTGAGCAAACCCAGAATTGAGGCTTTGGGGACTCTAATAGCAGAGCCGTCATTAGTCTGGTTGCATAGGTTACTTAAGTAAAAGTAGAACTTGAGTTTCAAATGTACTGAGCCAGGAGTATCTCTGCTTAAAAGATGGGTCTGGGGACCACCTGTTTGTGATAGTTGACCAGGGTCTGGCCTAGAAGGCTAGAGCACACTTTGAAGGATACCATTATTTGGTTTGTCTCAGTGATTGCTGGGCTCTGAAAACAAATTTTTTCTTATGCATCACAGTTATGTGTTCAAAAGGCAGACAAGCCTTCCCCTAAATACATGTTGTAAGGCTTATTTCTTTTTACTGGCGAGACCAGATCTTGCTGAATATGGAAGCTTTGTTATAGTCTGTGATAATTGTTTTGCTTTTTTTTTTTAAATCTCTGTTCCCCATGGTCTTTCTCTAACACTCCCTGTTAACTCCAACTGCTATCCATAAATCCATAAACCTGCACAATGTCTCAGGACCTCTGATGTGCCTAACTACTCTGTACACAGAAATCAATCCCCCAGTGGCAGGCAGAGGAGGCCACATAACCTGGAGAGACATGGAGAAGCTATAAGCACACGCCTTCCATCAGAGAAGTACATGGTTAAAGATGGGTAGGTTTCAAAAGGAATGAGCAGCAGGTTCTGGGCTTCTGTCTAAATAGAGATTAAGCTTAAGGTGTTATAGCTTCTGGAAGTTTTTTTTTTTATAACTGAGAATATAGAGTGGAGAAACTTTCAGTCCTCGGAATCCCCATTGTCTAAGATCACTTATACATCTTAGCTTAATAATCATAACTGTGCAAGAAAGGCAATGGAGAGGATCTGGCATGTATTTAATATGTCGTCATTTCCAAATATATTCTGTAGACCACATTTTAAAAATTCACTAGTGTATACTTATTAAAATGCAGAGTTATGGACTAGATGTTTATCAAGTGTGTTTTTCAGAAGCCTTGGAATTGGTTTGTTTTAATCACCTCTCTAGGTAATGTTTATAAAACTCTGCTATTTCAGAACCATTTTAAGGAAATGAAAATTTTCTTCATTCACTGGAAAGAGGTTTTACTTGCCGATTTTCTTCATAAGGACATTCATTCAATGTCTTCCTAGTTGGATACCAAGTCAAGAATTAACCAAAAGACAGCTTTGGTAGAATAACCACAGGATAGAGTCAGACTACATTAAATGTATCATTGAATCATACTCAACTGTGTGGTTTCCAAAGCAACCTAGGAAGAAAATTTAACCTAGAAATGAATCCTCATGAAAATCAGGTTAAAGTAACAAGTTAAAAGTCGAAGAAATGGGATTGCATGTTGAATTACTGAATCCTGGTTGCATGTCAAATTAACCATGTAATTGCTGTATCTTGTATAGAAGATGGCACTCTGCTTCAGCTGGCAAGTATGACTTTTAATTGACCTTCTGCAATTAGGTTGGCTTGCTGATTCTTTTATTAGAAATTCCAATATTGTGATTATTTTATTTTCTGCCTGTCAAATAATATATAATCTATTGCTGATGCTAGCTAGTTGATGCTTAACTTTTGCAAAAAAGTCCCCCTTTTACAATACATGTATTCTCTAATGAAATCTAGACCCCAGTCTAGAGACCTCTTTAGTACAAATAGATATCTGCAAAAATTTCTCTTATCCAAAGACTCCTGATTGTTGAGTTTCTAGCTACATGGTCTGGTCAAGACCGGGTCATGGTCAGAATTCTTAGAACCACCGTCTTTGCTTAAGGGACATCTCCACTTTGAGGCGTATTCCCAGTCTTTGCTTGACTAATTCACCCCTCCATTCCAACTGGTCTTACGGGTAGATTCAAACAAGCTATACAACACAAATGCTGAGCTTGAAGAAGAGGCAAATTTTTAGCAAGGATACAAGCCATCCAGAATTTTGTCTTTCCATATGGCATTTCATGCTTGGATAACAGAGTTTAATTTACCCTCAAAGGACCATACATTTTGTTCTAAAATCTAAATTCATCCCAGTAAGAGTAAAAGAGAATTAAAGAGATTTTGCATAAAAATTGGGGAATACCAAATGTATTCACTGACATAGGAGCATTACACAGCCCATGGAATGCCTAGAGGAACTGAAATGTTTGCCCCAAGGATTCACACTCTAGATCAGTAGTTCTCAACCTTCCTAATGTTGTGACCCTATAATACAGTTTTTCATATTGTGGTGACCTTCAGCTGTAAAATTATTTTATTGCTGCTTAATAACTATATTTTGCTACTGTTAGGAACCATAATGTAAATATCTGATATGCAGGATATTTGATATATGATCCCCATGAAAAGTTCATTTGATCTCCAAAGGGATCATGACTCTCAGCTTGGGACCTGCTGCTCTAGATTGTATCCTTGGGTTGTTGTGAAAATCAAGTAAAAAAGGCTCTATGGTCAGGAAAATACTTTATTGCTTTATTAAATATAATCTTTACAGGGTAGTCAACTTTTAAGTAAAGTACAATAAAAAATGTAAGTCTGCCTTAAACAATGGATGACGCTCATCTATCATAAGTCTTGAAATAGTACCAATGCTGGGTGTATGCATGTCTGGGTTTGAATTTATGCATTTGGTCCACATTTAATAGGCATCTTGCTAATCTCCCACTGCTTATATCAAGAAAAAGAAGGAGGAGGTGGGAGAATAAGGGAGACAGCAAAAATACATAAAAGGATACATAAATACAATTTGGAGGAAGAAATGAATTGAACTCCAAAAGTATATCCATTGAAATGGGACTTAAGATGTGGAGATAATTATGGGGTGCTCTTGCGGAGCTTGTAACCTCAAAGAAACTATTTTTCCCTCAATATTTAGGGTAACAACAATGTCAAGCCTTAGCAGCGCCTTCATGGTATTACTATAAATCACCCAGAATCGTGAAACACTGATGTAAATTGGACAGTGCACAGGGACTGTAGAAAGAGCTAGTCTGTACTTTGCTCATTTTCACATTCTTGTGTGTAAGCCCCTGAGGAATTCATCTCAGGATGAGTGAAATGTCAACAGCAAAAGAAGAAAGGTTTTTTTTTTTGCTTTTTTATTTTAATTTATTGTTTTAGAAAATTAAACAGTTGCTTTATTTATTCCTATAATCAGAGAGGTTTAAACTATTAAAAGGTTTTGCTCCTCTGACCATGCTCACAGGGCCATCATCAACTGACAAGGAAAAGCTAGAACACGGTTTAGATTTCCAGGTACTAATCATGCCCCAAATTATTCACTATCACATTTATGGGTGTTTCTTCTCTTTAGAAATGTCCATAGAACAATTTATACCTGGGCTACCAATCAGTAGAACTTAAACATTCCTTCCCAGGAATTGATCATAAACGCCACTCAAGTTAAATATGCAAAGAACCAAGTTTGTTCTGCCTTCGGTGCTGCAGGAAATGGATTGTTATGTCCTTCAGGGCTGCAAGAAAGAAATGAGGTACAGCCCAGTTCCAGCAACCAAACCTTGAATGTGTTATTAATGTTGGTACTAGGGAGTTACCAGAGAAAGGAAATACCTTTCTTTGACCAAGTGAAGAAATGACTTAGCAGGATCTCCCTTCAACTCCAACCTTCGTTCTGCCTGCTCCTGGTTTAAGGACAAAGTAGGTTCCCTTGCCAGAAACACTGAGCCAGTCAAGGAGGAGGTCTCTGTTTACTGTAACCTCATCATTGGTGGAGAAACAGGGTCTCAATGTACAGCTCTGGGTGTCCTCAAACTTGTAAGGCCCAGGGCACTGGCATCCCTGGTGGTGGGCTGAGGGGGCTTCCAGGACACACATGTCTGGAATATCTTCCTGGAGTTTGGTTGTTGCATGGTTTCTTTGCTAGAGCACCCAAACCTTAGTTGGATGCCATCATTCTGATTCCTCTTCAGGATGCTTTTCAATATAATACATTATAGAATAAAATGGGATGCATCTCTGTTTTTATTCAAAGGTGGTAAAATAGTAGCATTAACAAGCTTGTAAGATTCTCAGTGACTAAGGAGAGAACGGCTGAGTAGGTTGAATACACAGGAGGATTATGTTAAATGGCGTTTAAGTAAGAAGCGTATTGTTTCAAAAAAGTTGAATTTATTAAGGGCACAGCCTAAGATTATTAATCCTACTATTTTTGAAATCTTATAATAAAATGAATCAAAAATGCATAAAGTACATATGAAGTCTAAACCAATGATTCCAGATGATCCACTTTCAAAGAAATTATGAAATACTCAAAGAGAAAGAGAAATCTGTAAAAATGTCACATTTCTCTACAAGTACTGCCCATAAATTGATCAATTTGAGTCTAAATTGCCTAGAAAAAAAATGTAAGCTGAGTTATTTCAGTTTCCAGTGAAGAGAGTGAAGGCCTCTTGAGTGTCAATGGGTTTCTTGTCGGTACAAATAGCCCTCAAGACAGAGCTTCTCTTTCAGATCCTTGTCCTCTTGCCAAGCTTTCCAGTCTTATGAGAATCAGGGGCCACGGGTAAATCCTTCTAGCCTGAAAGGCAACCATATCTGTGCTTATCAAAGGTTCTCTTGCTCTGCTCGGCTCAGGTCCTGGGTAAAGCCCACACTCATGGAAGTGTGAACAACAGCCTGAGCTACATGGGGATCACTGGGCTGCAGGGTAGTAGGAAAAATGTCAAGATGCATGGTTCACAACAGCCTGCTTTAAGTGAAACATGTACACATTTTGCATATGTGTTCACACGCACGCGCGCGCGCACACACACACACACGCGCGGCACATGCTGCGCTGTGCCAGTCTCAAGACCTCCACCCTTCCTATTTCTGCTTACTATTACACTGGCATCTTCAGCTAAACAATTGTCGGCGGCTAGACTGAGCACAGTAGGGCATTGAGCTACCTAGGATCAACAAATTCCAAAAAGAGATTGCTCCTCCTCTCAGTCTCCTCTGCTGAGTCCTTACGACCACAGAATACATGGCTGCAAGATTACATACGGTATCCGGGAGGAGGAATCCCATTATGAGATGTGAATGGCTGTGGCCCTCTTAACCCATTCCTGATTCCCCTTAGCTCAATGTATATCCATTCTCTGAGGCCTCCCTGCTCAGTGTGCCTCAAATGGAAAGCCCGACTTGACACTTTGTTTTATTCTGGAGTCCTTTTAACTGACTGGTAAATCATTTTTGCTTATTTCTCCTCTGTCCCCATGTTCCACCCACCATAATGGGTACTTAATAAAAAAAGCTAAATAGACAAGGATTAACTGTGCTCCTTTGCCCTTCATTTGCCTTCTAAATACAGGCATAAATCACAGTACAATAACACCAAAAGGAGGCAAACATTTTTGCAAAACATCCCACAGGCTTATTAACCCGAGGGATGCCAGGTGTTGATCATCTCGAACAAGGGCATGCCCTGAAGCAGATACTGGGGTGACTTTTCTTTCCATCTCCCCAGCTTCAACTCAGGGTCTTGGCCATTCTGCAGGGTACCAGGATGAGAATAATTACACGACAAGTACAGGAAGCTAAAAGCATATTCAAAGGCCGATGATTTACAGATGGTTTAATAGAAGAGCAGTTTCTGCACTCCAGTCTGGATGGTCGGGTAGTGGCTAGAGGAAGGCTCCAAGTAAAGAAGGAGTTCATGACCAAGGCTGGCAAGAGCAAGGAGGAGGTTTGTCCAGGGGACAAGCCAGTCAGAGGCAACTCTTTAAAGAGCGAGCCAGGCAAAGACATAGCCTATTCTCACTAACCCTTCTCTTCCATCTCCTACTTGGACCCTGGAAGTTATGACACTACTCATTTCCAGGGACTTCTGACCACGGACATCTCCTACACGAACGTGTTATGGACTTGAGGCTCATAACAGCTAAGCAAGTTCCTTTTAAAATATAAACTCATTAAGTAATTTAATTTATTCATTTATTTTACACCCTGACTGCAGTTTCCCCTCCTACCTCTCCTCCCATTCCCTCCCCTCATCTTCCTTCTGCCCCTTCCCCCAGAATCCGCTCCTCCGTTGTTTCTGTTCAGAAAGCGACAGGCCTCCCATGAATGTCAACAAAGCATGGTGTATCAAGTTGAGGTAGGGCTAAGCTCCTCCCTTTGTATAAAGGCTTGGTAAGGAAATGCAGTATGAGGGATAGGTTCCCCAAAGCCTGCCAAAGCCACAAAGACAGGCTCTGGCTCCATTGCTAGGAGTGCCAAAGTAGACCAAGCTACACAACTGTCATAGATATATGTAGAGGGTTTAGGTTGGTCCCATGCAGGCTTCTTTAGCTTTCCGTCCAGTGTCTGTATGCTCTTATGAGCCCAGGTTAGTTGTCTCTGTGGGTTTCCTTGCAATGACTTTGAGCCCTCCTCCTCCTTCACCCTGGCTCATACAATCCTTCCTGCTTCTCTTCAACTGGACTCCTGGAGCTTGGCCCAGTGCTTGCCTGTGGATCTCTACATCTGCTTCTATCAGCTACCGGATGAAGGTTCTATGTTGAAAATTAGGGCAGTCACCAATAAGATTATAGGAGATGGCCAGTTCAGGTTACTTACCTACTATTGCTAGGAGTCTAAGCTGAGGTCGTCCTTAAACATGTTCTTCTGTAAAAAGCCTGTGTGTTCGTTAACCAAAATCAAATAGACCGTATTGATATTTTCTGCTGGAGTCTCACTCCCTGAGGATTTTGATGCTGGTTTGCACAAGGCACCCGAAAGAGGTGATGCTAACTTGCTCGTTCATTCAGCAGTTCAGACGGAGGCTTATTTGGGAGAAGAAAGCAGAGGTGGGGCAGTGAGAACTGGATCAGGTGAGGAATATCAGAGAGACCAATGCTTTCTCTGGATCATGGGCACGCGAGACATGGAAGGAGAGAGGAGCAGATATCAGGAGGTGGGGACGGATGAATGGTATAGAATTGAAGAATCGTGTCTCTTGGAACTGGAGAAAGCCCACCAGGAGCAAGAGTCTCCTTTATAGTGGAAGCTTCAGGATGTCACTATCAGCTCTGAACAGATCACACCAGAATACATGGCCAGAATCTACCGGCTGCTGATGACCAGCATATGACACAGTGGCCTGCTTCCCCATGGTCTGATTAGGACCTCTGTGAAGCTAGAGGGGAGGACAGTACTGTGCAGATGTTCACCCCTGCTCTTACGCCACATTCTTCATATCCTACGGAACTCGCTCAACTGTCCTGTAGAGTCTCAGGAACCCTTCTGCTATTGATGTCTTCCTTTCCTGATTTGAGCAACTAATTCATTGAACTTCACTTAAGCTCTATTTATTTATGGGAAATTGAAGTGAATTTGACAGTGAGTAATCTGGAATGTTTGCTTGTCTATCATCTATATTTCAGGAAGTGTACAAAGCATATTGTTAGCATCCCAAAGCGAGAGTGTATAGGATTCCATTTCATTAATTGTATAGATTAAATTCTGTCAGAGGCCAAAACTAGACTTTAATTTATCAAGAGAATTACATATGCACCAGGAGGAACTGTCGGAACATTATTTTCAATGCTGGCAGCAGGAATTAATAAAATGTCTATCATCTATGATAGCAGCATCCTTTTTGATTTGTGTACTTGATGGAGTGAAAATCAAAATGTCACATAGTAACACGTATTGCAGAAAAAGCCCATGAGAGAACACAGGAACATTGAGACCACCTCTATAAAAGTGCACAAAATGTCATCAGTCAATCCCAAGCCTCTAGAGGTGGTTCAAAGGGTTTTAACAGACCAATCATTTCTTAATGAATATGTTCTTTTAAAAATGGTCTTTAGTGAGGGCTCATTAAGACAATGCAAATAGGTTGAGTATTTGTCTTTTTGTATCTCTTGTTTCACAGGTGAAAAGAACACGTCATGACCCATTGTGGAATCTATAAGAATGTACACTCATCAATCAGCCAATCAATTTAGTAGGGGTGGAGAATCTGGGGAGGGCCAAGCACAGTGTCTAGAACTATAACAAACAAGCAAACCCAAACACTATTCCCTTGGAGCCTCTGGGTCAAGGAAAAAGAACACAAAAGATGGGTGAGCTATGTCTTCGTCACTGACAGGAAAATCCCCGAAGGAATGGAAAGGGACTTGGAAAGGTCACTGCACAGTGTGGTCTAAGATCTTTCCAAGAAGAAAACAATGGAGGTATGTCCCAAGAGATACAAATAAAAAAATTCCATCAAA
This sequence comes from Bramus lutescens, assembly GCA_001685075.1. Taxonomy (NCBI): domain Eukaryota; kingdom Metazoa; phylum Chordata; class Mammalia; order Rodentia; family Cricetidae; genus Bramus; species Bramus lutescens. The sequence goes on along the minus strand of LOEQ01007300.1, from coordinate 13,519 downwards.
ACAAATTGATTAACAGCTCTAAAGTAGGAATAAGTTTGGAGTTTTGATAAAAAATGAAGCAGACCAACAGGTTGATTATGGTAAAAGGCGAGAAAGTGGAACACATTAAGAACATGGGATCTCAGATATGAATCCGCATTCTTACGAACACCTAATTTTTGAAAAAGGAGCAAAAGATATAAAATGGAAAAAAGCATATTTAACAAAGGGGGCTGGAATAACTGGATATCAACATGTAGAAGAATGAAAATAGACCCATATCTATCACCATGCACAAAACTCAAGTCCAAATGGATCAAAGACCTCAACATAAAGCCAGTCACACTGAATCTCATAGAAGAGAAAGTGGGAAGTACACTTGAATGCATTGGCAC
>LOEQ01007300.1:0-12913 GCA_001685075.1 Bramus lutescens | reverse complement strand
GAAAATTAGGAAACAACCTTCCTCAAGACCCAGCAATACCACTTTTGGGTATATACCCAAAGGATGCTCAATCGTATCACAACTCATTCATGTTCACAGCAGCATTGTTTGTCATAGCCATAACTTGGAAACAACCTAAATGCCCTTCAACCAAATAATGGATAAGAAAAATGTGGTACATTTACACAATGGAGCATTACACAGCAGAAAAAAACACGTCTTGAATTGTGCAGGCAAATGGATGGAGCTAGAAAACATCATATTGAGTGAGGTAACCCAGACCCAGGAAGACAATTATCACATGAACTCATCCATAAGTGGCTTTTAGACATAAAGCAAAGAAAACCAGCCTACAATTCAATCCTAGAGAACCTAAACAACAATGAGGACCCTAAGAGATCTAATCAACATGGGAAGTAGAAACAGTCAAGATCTCCTGAGTAAATTGGGAGCATGGGGACCATGGGAAAGGGTTGAAGGGGAGGAGAGAGGCAGCGAGGAGAGTAGAGAAAAATGCATAGCTCAATAAAATCAATAAAAAAAATAGGGATGAAAAAAAGAACATGGGATCTAGAGCAGTGCTTCCCAAATTCTCTAATGCATTTTATGTATTTATACCCATTTATTACATTTTCTCATGTTGTAGTGACCCCCAAATCATAAAATCACTTCATTGCTACTACAAAACTATAATTTTACTACTGTTATAAGTCATAATTTTCATATTTGATATGCAGGGTATCCAACCCACAGGTTGAGAACCGCTAATCTAGAGAATCACAGAGGTGTATTGGGTGGTAGAATGTCATTGCGAGCATCATTGGTGATAAAAAATGATTCACATTGCTAAAATATCCCTCCATCTACTACACGCAGAGTAGATTCTAGTGGTATGAGGGAGGTCAGGAATCCAGACTAAGAAACAATTTCACAGACAAGGAAAGGGATGATGGAGTCTTGGTCTGGGATTCTGTGAAAATAGAGGGAAGTGGGTGAACTTGAAATGCAGTTTGCCAATTGGACTGATAAGATGGAGTCTTAGGTTAGATGTGAGGGAGAGTACAGGATAGAGAGATATAGAAGCTATAGATATAGAAGAGATATACATGTTAGGGACTATGTAGGCCTTTTTTTCTGTCTCTGTTTTTCTTTTTCTTTTCTTTACTTTCCTTCTTCCTTCCCTCCCTCCTTTCTTCCCTCTCCCTTTCCTTCCTTCCTTCCTTCCTTCCTTCCTTCCTTCCTTCCTTCCTTCCTTCCTTCCTTCCTTCTTTCTTCCTTACTTCTTTTCTTCCCTCCTTTCTTTCTCCTCCTCCTCTTTCTTTCTTCTTCTGGAAAAACTTTGCGTCAACAAAAAGAATGCTTGAATGTTTATTGAGATGTGTTAGGAGTTTTCTAGGCTTGGTTAATTTAAAAGGGCCTGAGAAGGCTATTACATGACATGGGACTTGTGGTAAGTGTTGATTCTTATCTAAGGTGAATATATCTTGTGTTCCCTTCAGCAAATTGATTTCTTCTTGAGATTTCACTTAAAAAGTATAATTTCATTGCTTAATGAAGTAAATTAATGCCCTGGAAATGTAATATGTCTGTGTGATATACAGAGCATTTTCATCTTATGCACTTAACAGGGCATTTATCCTATTATCACATAATCACGTCTGGCCTAAATAAAGAATCTAGTGCTTAGTGCTTGCTGAATCCTACCATGAGCAACTTTATTGTTATATCACTTATTAATTTAAATTTGTGTCATTTTTAGTTAGCCAGAAAGATAGCTTCAAGATTTCTTTGATTTTATTGAAAATCCAGTATGTAGGAGTATTTAACATTTCAAGGGTATCATGTTATTATTTCAGTGCAGACTTTCTTACAGTCTGTGTAATTCCCAGCATCCATGAGTGCTTTCAAAATCATACCGAAGAGAGACTCATTCAATACTCAAGTGTTAAAAGTCATCAAAGAGATAGGTGCCTGAGCCACAGAAGTGGTAGGGCCCCTGGTTCTGCGTGATCTAATAGCTATAGGATACTACAGCATGTGACAGCCCTCGAGCGCAGGCAAGGCTACAAATGATACACTTAGGGAGGCAGAGTTTCACAGAAGACTGAAAAACAAACCAAACGGGTCCAATCATGTTTGTTGTGTTTGGAAAATCTGTTTCCTGACATCGATAACTTCAACGACCCCTATGCCTTTGGCTGCATAGTGTCTGTCATAGCCACCACTTCCTCATACCCATGACATGGCAGAAGCCCCAGAGATTTCCTCAGGGAATTCTCATGTAAACGGAGACTTTTCTCCATCTTGCCTGGTCCAGTTTCTCTTTACCAGTCTCTGCAGCTGCTTTTAAGTTTAACCACTCAGAGGCTTGATATTAATTATAATTGTTTGGTCAATGACTTAGAAATATTACTGACTAGCTCTCACAATTAAATAAACTCACTTCTACTAATCTGTGTATTGCGACGCGGCTGTGGATTACTGGTGATGCCCTGGCATGTTACTCCTTCATGCGGCTACATGTTGTCCCCCTGACTCCACCTTTTTTCTCTCTCAGTATCTTTGCTTGGATTTCTGCCTGGCCACTGGCTGGAATAGCTTTATTCATCAACCAATGAGAGAGACACATATTCACAGCACACAGGAGGGCATCCTACAGCACATCCCTCCGACTATTGATAATATGGTTCCAGATGTAATACCGTGTTCCGGATGAGCCGACTTGAAGGTCCAGGGTTCTGATAAATTTCTATTTGATGATTTCAGAACAATGCTCAGAGAACTATAAGTACAGAGGGATATGGAGGACGTCTTGAGGTATTATTTTCCCCTTGGCAGTTTATGTGATTCCTTTTCTGCTTTATTCCCAATCAGAAAAGATATTTTCAAGCCAAAAAGGAAGACTAGATTTTTACCAATTGAGGGAAGAAACATGTATGGGGCCCATGTGTATCAATAATCTTCAGTGAGATCTTAAGATGAAATATTGGAAAGATTTTGACAGAGAATTTTCACATCTGCTGACCCAGATATGGCTTTCTCATTTTGATATTTCACTTTTTTCATTTTGAATTGTGAACATGGCGGTCCAAGGACAAGCTGTGGAGTGAGGGGTGACTGTCCGTCACAGATGGCTGGACTAGGGCCAGCAAAATGGCTCAGTGTATAAAAGGAGCTTGCTGTCAATCCTGCTGACCTGAGTTCAATCCCAGAATCCCACATGGTGGGTGAAGGGAATGGACTCTGGCAAGATAAACTCAGACCTCCACACACACTATAGCATGTATATGGATACACAGATAAAGACACACATGCACTGACATATGCACAGATACACATGCACAACACACAGTCACACACATACACATGCACACGAGCGTACAAAGACCCACAATATAGAATACAGAAATGCATACATACAAATATAGAAATGCATACTTAGATACATACATACAGAGAGATATGTATATACACACACACACACACACTAAATACTTAAAAAGAAGAAATCCTGGACTATCTGATGGTCACAAAGGGAATACATGGACGTCAATAAACCCAGTTAGGATGTTCTTGCTGCTTCCTTTCTTGGAGCAGAAAACTACAGAAACAAGAAATCTCCAAAGCAGACAGATAAAGAATAGAAGTGATGAGAGCCCTAGTCCAGCTTACTGTAGGCCAGCAGGCCATAGAAGAGCCCAAATCCAGTCCCCAAAGCCAGCTGAGATATAGCTGAATAAGACACTGGCTGCACTGGTTGGCTAGAGCAGAGAGAAAAGCTTACTTCAGCAGCCACATTTGTGGAACCACGGGAGAACAATGGAGACCAGAGGCCACATGGAAAGATAATTACAAGGCCTGATTATGTTGTCCCTCAGATGGGATCACTGATGCCACTTGATCTCTCTCTTTTTTTTTTTACTATATTCAATTATTGTTTATTTGTGTGTGTGTGCATGTGTACACGTGTGTGTGTATGAGTGTGTGCACATGTGTGATGTATGCACATGCCACAGTGTCCAAGTGAAGGTAACAGGACAATTCCTGGTCATCCATTCTCATTCTCATTCTCTCCACCATGTAGGCGCTGAGATTCGAACTCAGCTTATCAGGGCTGGCAATGGGAAACTTGATTGCTGATCTTTCTTGTTGGTCCTCAGACAGAATTTCTTTGCTGCAATTTGGAGATGCAACTTCCTTTCTCGGAGTTATCAGTCATCTGAGGACTTCATCTGATTCAAAACAGTCCACTTCCATTAGGTAATGATCTGTATTACTCAGATTTTGCTAACCTAAAGGTTAATCACACAGAGAAATACCCACATTCATAATGATGGATAGACTGATGTTTGACCAAATAATGGCTCCACAGCCTAGGCAGGTGGATACACAGAGTACCCATAACAGAGGACATGATACTATTTTATATTAGAAAATAATTTTGTATTAAGCATAAGAAAGATATGAATTCAAGGTGAGTGTTATATTTTAAAGCCTGAGGCAATCCAAGGATGCTGCAATCTCTCAAATTTCCTACCTGCGTCTTCTCAAAGGTAAATGAGGTTCTGAACATGAATCAGAGCAATTGAATTCTCTTTTCTTTTTACCACTGCTGCTCTCCCCAAGCAGAGAAGAATCTGAAGTTCCCCTAGGCTTGGTTTAACACAACAGGCCCAGAGACATCAAGATCAGCCACATTTCTAAAGCTAACAGAAAAACACTGCAGGGGAGGGCTCTGAGAGCCGCAGTAAGGTAAATACTAGGTTGTAATCTAATTAGCAAATGATAATAGAAGTCAATGGGAAGCAGGCCACAGACCCATGAACTACAATGCCCTGGGGAATAAGTGACTGATGGCTTGCAGGCAGGAAACTAATCAGGGGAAGCTTGTTCTTGCTTTTGACCTAAAACACAGATCACAGCTTCCAACCCAAGTCAGAGGCATTCGCAAGAAGCCACGTGCTTTTGAGTCCCCCCTTTTTCAGTCAGTTCCTTGCTTCTGGAGAGAGCTGAAGATGTTCCCCAGTCATTCCTTGTCCAGTTCCTAATTTGCTAGGCAACATGGCTCCATGTGGAACAGCTTCAGCAGAATGCCATGTTGCTCATGAAAAAGACAAGTTCTGGCGCTGTTTTGTGATGCTCTTGCCTGCCTATCTTGCGGAAATCACACAGACAAAGAAAACTCAGAAATCACAAGGCAGCTGGGTTTACTCATTCCCCACTTACTGTGTCAGATTTTGTTGCTTCTAGGGTGTCTCTCGAATGTCACGGCTCAGATCCATTGCTGGGCTTGTTGGATGGGACTTCCATCAAGGAAATTCCCTCAAGAAGTGGAAGAGAAAGCAGACATAAGAACCAACAGCAAAGCTAAAGATGATTTATAAAGCAAAGCCGAAGGGGCTGGCATGTTCTCTGTAGTCGGAAGAGCCAAATTAAAATTCATATACAATTTGATCAGGGACAAAATAACTCTTCCAAGAAGGAGTTTCAAGCAAATTACTTCCCCTTTTAAATTCCCCTCAATTACTTCCATTACCTTCAGTTAACAATTCTCATAAATAAATATTGACTCCATGGAGTCACAAAACAATCTGGAGCCAGGTGAAACAAACCATCACCCTTGGAAACGGGCAAGAGCCATAAACATCCTTTCTGATTCACAGAGTCTGCATCAGTGCTCTGGCCGTGGGAAAACAAACCAGCTGAAAACGCAAACAAATATGTTTCTTTCTGCTATTCTCTCAAAGATATGCCATTCGACTCTATGGAAACACTCTCAAGAGACCCAAAAACGAAAAACATTCAGTTCAATTATATGATTGCCATTCAGTAGAAGACCATATGAACATTAAAATATATCCATTGAGTTCTTATTAAATGGAAGATGCTTATACTTAACTACTGAGATGATGTTAAAAGATATTTTTTCTTACAGTAGCTCCTTATCTTTATTCATCTAAATATAAATTTATTTTGCTTAGAAGATGATGGCACATACATATGCATATATTTATGAACACCTTGCAATGATTAAGATATTAATCATAAAACTACTTTGAATGTTTTATTTTTAATTGAGTCAATTTTTTGACAATTTCATACCTGTTTATAATGAATTAGTTACTAACCCACAGCCTCTCATAGCTCTCTCCTACTGTTTTCATCCCCACAGCCCCTCTCTTTCCCAGATTAATAATTTTTGGTTTTATTGTATGACTCATTAGGCTTAATCAGGGCCACTGTGTGATCATTGGCTTGAGTCTATTCACCGGAACCTTGTACGGTCACCAGTTGAAATACAATAAAAATGAGTGACTCCACTTTCTTTTGAATCTATCTGTAGGAAATGGTTCAGTAGTGAGGGATGGGGACCCATGAGTTCTTCTTCATATCTGCCTGGCTATTAATGTTCTTTTTTTTTTTTTTGCAAAGACTGTGTAGTCATCCATAGTTGATGAAAGTTGACTATTTCATTGACTCTGTGCTGTCTAAGAGTCTGTTTCACTTCCCTGATTGTATCTTCTGGCTCTTATAGTCTTTCAGGCCCCTCTTCTACAACATTCCATTAGCCTTGGAAGAGATCATACAGACACTCAAAAGGTCACTTATTCTCAGCACCCTGTGTAGCTATGTTCCACCCTTTTTCCTCACTGATGAAGGCAAAGAACAGTAACTATGTCTGAGCCTGCCAGTTTACAATAGCAGGTATGAGCTCTTTTCTTAAAACAAGCCTTTAAAAACATAGTCGCAGGGGCTGGCAATGTCCCTCAGCTGGCAAAGTGCTTGTTTAGCATTCATGAGGGTTTGGGTTTGATACCCAGCAGCACTACATAGGTCAAGTGTGGTGACACACTCCTGCTATCTTGGTGGAAACAAGGATATTAAATGTTTGGGTTTGGGCTGGAGAGCTGGCTCAGTAGTTGTGAGCACCTGCTCTTGCAGAGGACCTGGATTTTATTCCTAACACCCATGTGGTGGCTCACAGCCATTTATAACCTTAGTTCCAGTGAATCTTATGCCTTCTTCTGACCTCTATGGGCACCTGGCACACACGTGGTACTCAGACATACATGCAGGTGAAACCAAATAAATAAATCTAAAAAAATTGTTTGGCTTCAAAGAAATATTTACAAATTATTTTATTTGTTTGCATATGTGTGTGTGTGTGTGTATGCATGCACGTACACTCATGTATGTGAGTGCAGTTCCAAGGTTGCCATGGCGCACCTGAAGGTATGAGGACAACCTTGAGTGTTGGTCATCATCTTCCACTTGGTCTCAATCTGGATATCTGTCATTTTGCTACTACATACACCAGGTTAGCTGACCTATGAGCATCCCAGGATTTTCCGGTCTTTGCCATCTATCTCTCCATATTAATGCTGGGATGATAGACAGTTGCTCTATACCTTGATGATGTATCTTTCATCTCTTCAGATGTCTAAGGTCAGTTATCAGCAAAGAGCCTCTTGAAAATAAAGCACTTAGGAAAACTAAACACAAGCAAGCAACAAATAACACACACAGCTGAAAGCATCAAGGACACAGTTGTTTGTAAACAGAGTCCTGGCATCCTGACCATGAAGAGGACTGGAAGATAGGCAGTCCATAATGCTGCTTTACTGCCCTTTGTGTGTCCTCCCCTCAAGCCTGAGAGGTATGCCACCGCAGTCCCCAAGGAGAACTGTCACTTCTGAACACAGAAGAATAATGCAACCAGACAGTGGGTTAGGACCGGAACCAAGAAGTCTATGAATACTCTGTTTCTTGGGACTGTGGCAGAATAATATTAATGTATTAGTGAAACGAAGACTAATGAGCTAGTGCTGCTTATTAATCAATTCACCTTTCCATTTCTTTCTACTCTAGACATCTAGTTATACAGAAATGTCATTTATTATGTGGGTGATTAAAAACCAGCCCGATTACAATATGCATTTTTTCTTAACTGAACCATAAAATATTCAGATGTGATTGGACACATAATAATTTGTATGTTTTTATACTCATATTATGAATAGTGGTATAAACTTTGAATTAGGATAAATCTAGCTATCTCTTCAAGCAGTTAACATTTTTTGTAATCAGAGGTTTCTCTCCTGCCCACCAGTTCCTGAATAACCACTCAGAGCTTAATATTACTATTAAATGCTTGGTGAATGACTTAGGCTTATTATTAGCTAGCTCTTACATTAAAGTTAACTCATATTTTTAAAATCTATTGTCACATGGTCCATGATTTGTTACATCATGTTTTACATGACTTGCTTCCTCGGTGGCTTACTGGCATCTCTCAAACTCTGCCCTACTTCTCCTGTATCTCTGCTTGGATTTCCCACCTCGCTGTATCCTGCTTTGTCATAGGCCAAAGCAGCTTTATGTATCAACCAATGAAAGCAACACATATTCACAGAGTGCAGAAAGACCATCCCACAGCATTTCTTCCTGATGAAAATGTTCCAAATCCTTCTTTGAGTCTTTTGTTTCCTACTCTATCTCTGGGTGACCTAAACCTCAGATTCTCTTTTACTAGGAATAAGAAACTAAGGTGATCTGAATATCAACAATAACAAGTTGCATTGAGGCTACAAGTTGAAAAATAAGTAGTGGGAGGAGGAAAGAGGCACGTTGGATTCATCTAAAATGGTAAATCCAACTACAGGCTTAATTAAAACTTTATCCTTCTCCCTTTTCTCCTTCCTTTTTCCTCTTTACCAGATGAGAAGCCACCGAGTCACCAAGAAGAAAAATGAGACAAACTCAAATCTAAGAACTAGAGAACCTGCTACTGAGGGAGAAATTAACTCCATGAAAAGCCAGAAACAGTGAGGAAACCAAGACTCATAGATAAAGAAATTGGACAAGAATGACACTAGGGTCAAGAAAGTTACAAAAGGAAACATTCTTCTTCCCTCTCTCCTCCCTCTCCCTCTTCCTCTTCCCCACCTCTCTCTCTCTCTCTCTCTCTCTCTCCCTCTCTCTCCCTTCCTCTCCCCCCTCTCTTGTGTGTGTGTGTGTGTGTGTGTGTGTTTGTATGTTACTGATGTTGATAGTAAGGGAGTCCACACTATTTAAACCTGTAGTAATGACAGAAAAACAGAAGGATAAAGAAAAACTGATAATGATATTTACAACTATCAGGCTAGGGTTACTTTTGTGGTTTCTGTTATGGGGAAAATAAAAATAAGCAATGAATTTTGAGGGGGTTGAAGCAGCTAGTATCCATATATCTGTTCACTCATTTTTGTTTTCATTAATTTATTTGACAAATATTTATCAAGTCCCTAAAATGGATGAACATTTGTTTAGAAACTTGGGGTTACTATCATCCAAAGATAATGCACTCACCCTCTCGGATCTCAGATAGTGGACCCACCCTCTTGGATCTCACAGGAAACCTTGTTTAATTAACTTCACACCCTGCAGATTCAATTGGTTAGAACCTAGAAAGTTTCCTTAAAACATCCCTCATGGAGATACTTGTACAGGATTGAAAGCACAGGGAAACATGCATAGAAAGGAAATGCAAGCATTAGAGGTATAAGAACAGTGAAATGAAAGAAGACAAAGCTCTCTTTGGAAATGAAGAAGAAAGGGAAGGAAAGAAAGAGCTATCTGGCTATGTAACAGGGACACTGTTCTTTCTCTGAGATAGAAAGACAGGAACATGTTGCAACAGAAAGGGAAAGCAAAGGAGAGAAAGTATATTCTTACATCAAATATCTCTGATGGTAAATACAAACTTGGAGGCATTTCTGAAAGCAGAGGAACTTTAACAATAATGTTCATGTGTTCATATTTTGTAACCAAAGCCTATAGTATCTAAATATAACTGCATATTTATTACTTAAATTAGTTAAATAATAAATATGGACTTTATTGATTTTTTTAGTTTTACTTTTGATGCATTACTAAATAATGTTCGTTCAGCTTGTTGCTGCTGTTCTTGCTGGTGTTTTTCTGCATAGTGGATTTAATGAAGCACTGTTACTGATTCTTTGGTTCCCCACATTAATTTAGAAGAGTCAAAGAAATGTAGGATTGCTGTGGGACAATGGTCTTGTACCTTGTAAAGATTTGTCACTTGTATTGATTTAATAAAATGCTGATTGGCCAGTAGCCAGGCAGGAGGTATAGATGGGGTGACCAGAACAGGAGAATTCTGGGAAGAAGAAAGGCTCGGTCTGCAGTCATCACCCGGATGCAGAGGAAAGAAGATGAGAATGCCTCACTGATAAAGGTACCAAGCCATGTGACTAATGCAAACAAGAATCATGGGTTACTGTAAGATGTAAGAGTTAGTTAATAAGAAAGCCTGAGCTAATAGGCCAACCCATTTATAATTAATGTAGACCTCTGCGTGTTTCCTTGCGATTGAACTGCTGTGGGACCAGGTGGGACATATGTCAACATAGGGCATATTATTTTATTTGCACCACAATAGGGAGATACCACAGACTATGTAATTCATAAATAACATAATGTTGCCTGGTCCCACAGGCTAGAGAAATCAAAGCTTGAGTACAATGGTTCTTAACATGTGGGTCATGACCCTTCGGGGTCACATATCAGATATTTACATTACGATTCATAATAGTAGCAAAATTATAGTTATGAGGTATCAATGAAATAACTTCATGGCTGGGGATCACCACAATGCGAGAAACTATAGTAAAAGGTCACAGCACTAGGACTGTTGAGAACCATTGTGCTAACAGGTTTGGTGTCTATTTGAGATAATTTTTCTCTCTTTCTAAAGCAGCAACTTGATACTGCCTCCTCTGGAGGGGAGAGTCACTGTGTCCCAGTACAAGGGACCAAAGGTATAAAGGGCTGAGTGATGTGGAGACCTTGGGAAAGAGGAGTAACATGACCTCATCATCTTTTAGACACCCCCACTTTTCAAAGACCCCAGCGCACTGACCATTAGACTACAATGCATGAACTTTGAAAGAGACACAGTAAAATCAGGGCATTGGGAAGGCAACATGCTGGATGCATGGACCACTTTCTTTAGAACCCTGCTGGGTATTACTTCAGCCATCCAGGACTCAGAAACAGAGATGTGCAAGATAATTCCCAAGATTGGTATTTTGTGACTGTTAGTCATCCAAGGAGACTCCTGATTTCACCAGGCAGATACCCAGCCTGATTCCAGAAGGTTCTGATTCAATAGGTCTCTTCATGTTTTCAGACCACCTATCCACTGTAGATCCAAGCAAGTTCTCCAAGTTCCTAAGCTAATTGGTTTGTCCAAGACAGTTCTGTTCAATCTATCCTTGTCTATTTGGTTGAAAGGAGATATGGCAAACCTCTTAAACCCCATCCTTTACCCTGAGTAAAAAAGAGCACTCCTTCCAGAGGGTTACAGCTGGCTTGTGTCTTTGGAACTCACTCTGGCATTCAGCAAGACAGCCATATTGTAGCTGCAAGCTATTACAACACACTGACTTCCAGATCGACAACTGTGCGCCTGTCATTTCCAGATGTAGTTTCCCTCTGACAGTTGTACAGGAAACCTTGTGAGAGGCAGCAGATTCCCAGTAAAACGCGCCTATAAACACGATGGTTTCTGGCAAAGGGGAGGAGAGGTTTAGACCCAGATGCAATAGAAAAAATATGGTCTGCACTTTGTTCGCATTTACTCTGAAGGTTCAGGTGCAATCTGCAGGGTTTATTCTCACTTTTGTTTGTCCCTGTCTGAGCAATGGCTCTAGACTCCTGTGTCTGAGAAACAAATTGGTCACTGAGATAAATATTTTCTACCTCTTCTACTAAACACATAGAAACCTGTTCACAGTCACAATCCAACAACAAAAGTCATTCCCATGGGCATTTTGAACTGATCTCCATAATCCAACGGCCTCGAAGCAGCACCTGGACAGGTTAATTTAAAAGCAAAAGCCAAAACTTCCTGTGGGAAGTCACAGAGCCATGACTTCATGAATATTTCTCTACATTCCACTAAACATGCTGCCTGGTTTCTTTCCCCTTTGCATGAGCCTACATGATTCAAAAGACATGTTTTGGCAGGAAACGAATTAGCACATATGGGTGTGGGTGGCAGTATCTTTATGCCCAAAATGGATACATTATTATTTTCAGCAATGGCAATAGCTATATAATACCAAGTCAAGGAAGAAAGCAGTTATGATGGACACATCCTTTTGCACAGTCGGGTAGTCCATTAAGGTGCATTCGTAGCTTGCTACCTATTATTCTTATTTTTTCTTAAATCACTGTCTTCTCTTTAGGAACATGGTGCCACCTACCATGACAGTGTTTCATTTAACTGTGGAATGATAGCTATAAGGTCCAAGCTCAGTCCTCTAGACTACTGTAACCCCCTCAGTCTTTCATCGATATTTTTGTACACAAACATGCATATATACACATATATATGTATTCATTATGCAACATTTTTGTTTCAGTGATGAAATTATAATCAAGCAACTTACAAAAAAGAGTGTATTTGGGCTTATAGCTCCAGAGGGATAAGGACCCATCGCTATAGGAAGGCAGGGAAGCAGGCAGCAGGGGCAGGAAGGTGAGAGAACACACCTTGAACCATAAGCACAAAGCAGAGAAAATCAACTAGATGCAGCATGAGGGTTTTAAATCACAAAGCCTTTCCCTCCACAACATACTTCCTTCAACAAGGCCACTGCTTCTAAACCTCCTCAAACAGTGCCACCAACTGGGGACCAAGAGCATTTAGACTTCTACAATATGTATAACCAGAATCAATCCATATGAACTGAAATCAATAATGCAGTACTCCTGAGGACATAGGCAAATATGACAGGAAGTGATATATCCCTAAGGGATGGAGCTTATACAATGAATAATTCAGTGTTTTCGCATTTTCTAACCTTTTGTTTTCCTACAGGTACGTAGGTCTCTATAGAACACA